>JAUZTA010000019.1:12044301-12059953 GCA_034780835.1 Ctenochaetus striatus | reverse complement strand
CTAAATTTGATTCAGTTTATAGGGAAATTTGGTACTTTGACAGTAACTACTTACGTTTCTGTTCCAGTTTTAAATTCAAACAATTGATAGACTCATGAATTATGAATGTTTTAGTGGACCTGCTTGCCTACACATTTATAACTCCATAATTAAATTTATGGAAGGAGCCACTCTTGTAGCCTTTATAAAAGGATTTTTATACCTTTTCCTAACAGTGAATTAATGCCATGAAGCCTGACTTATAAGCTGCCTCTTTGGTGCTGTTATCCTTTCAGAATGAATGTTTCAGCTTTACAAAAACACCTCTGAGAGCCTGGTCACACTGTGCTAACATACATATTAGCACAGCAGGGAGAAAGTCTGCACAAAGGAAAAGAAAACAGTTCCCACCAGCAGACAGACCCTGCAGATGTCAGCAGGCACTGCTGGTCAAAACAAAACCCTGTTTTTCTTTACTTGAACTTTTCATTTTTCTAAGGTCATTTGGAAACAAAAAGAAGGAAACACAAGCACCCCGTTGCACCAGCTGAACATTTATTCCAATCAAAAGTCAATAAATTAGGGTCAAAGGTCATGTTTTAATTTGATGCATTTCAACTTGTCGGTTGCAACACAAAACACAACATAAAACCATGTAATTTTTAAATATTTTATGACAAATAACAGCCAAACAGCATCTTAAATCCTAATTATAACTCAGAAAATTAAACCAGACTTGGCTGGTTTACTTGTGATGTGATTTGTAAGGTCTCAGCAGTCCTGCGTTGGTATAAATAAAGATAGTTCCTCATATTCACTAACCATTTCTTCCTTTTACTGAATGTAGAAACTGACAGTTTCTGAATGTTGGCATTAGTTGGCCTTTCTTATTTAATAACTTAGAAATGACTAAGTTTTCATATAAGGCACCACTTGTTATCCAGTCAGAATATATAGCACAAGGATTAAATCAGAATTACAGTTTGTTTCAGGCACATTCTCACTTACTCCAAAGTTGCACAGAAAAGATGAACAAGTGTTAAACTACAACAAGTAGTTTAAGGGCAAGACTTGTGGCTTTGTGTGTAAAAGGAATAACCTCGGATAAGTGTTGCAAAAAAATGTGTCTCGACCCTTAAACCCATTCCAGCTACAAGACTAATTTGTGCAGTCAAGTGCAGGAGAAGTTCATGATGATTAATAGCACTGTCAGTCACCATTTAGCCAGCGTTAGCCTAACTGCAGTATAACTGAGCTAAAGTTTGTTGGCTGAATCTCATGTCATCTACACGGCAAATGTTCGAGGCTCTGAGGTTTTAGCGGAGCAGCATTCACAAACATTGAATTCTGTAAAAAAAAGATGCTGTACAGATGAAAAGACAAAAGTCAGAACGATAAAAAGTTTACTCTTCTGTGTGTGAAAAAGATAAAGACATCTTCATTGTGTAGTGCAATGATAGCTCAACAAACTGAGGCTTCCAGCTGTATTTTTTCTCCTTCAGAAACACATTCATCGCTCTGCAGAGCTTTCAGTAATCAGCATCAAGTCTGTTTGATGGACCTGCAGCCAAATTAACATCTAAAAATTGTACTGAATGTCTCCTCTTGACTGTATACAATGCAATCAGAGGTGAGACAACATTAAAATGTATTGATATTGATGATGTATTTTAACATGAAAGCCTTTGACAATAAGTTATAAAATACAGCATCTTCTTGAATCACAAGGCCTCTTTGATGAGAGAGGAGAGTCTTCTGAAAGCCTGTTGAGAGATGTGAGAGAAAGTCAGTTCAAGTGTGTGTCTGTGCTGTAGTGTGTGTGTTTGTTTGTGAGTGTTTCTGTGTGTTTACCTCATCAATTTGCTCCGGCGTGGAGACAGAAAAGGCCGCTCTGACGAAGGGGCAGGGATCACTACTGTTGATCATGAAAAAGGCTCCAGGAACCAGCATCACCTGAAACCAGCACAGAGACAAACACAAAACTCTATGTTACTATTCAGGGTTTTTTTTCAGTTTTTACACAGCAAATCTCTTACTGATGACTCATATTTTTATGATCGGCGGTTGTCTGTGTTATGTAAACATTTTTAGGACAATAGAAAATAAAAATGACAACAATAATTGGCCAAAAATAGGTCCTAATTTTTTTGAGCTGCCACTCATTAAAATGTCCCACACACAAACAACATATTGTTGTTTTCATACTAGAATTTTTATAAAAAAATTACCAAATTCTATATAAAATGATAGAGCTTTAGAATTGATGGTTGTTATTTTTATCATCACATTTAACAAATAGATGTTAAAAAGTGGTATTATATTCTTGTCTAACTCTTATTGAAAAAGTGTAGAGGTGTGTTTTCAAAAACCTCAAACTGTTCCTTTAACATCTCTCAGAAATATTGCTTCTTTAAAATCTCTGACTGCCTGTAAAATCCACTGCATAACACCACAGGAGGCCCGAGGGCTTTTATAACAGCTTTGAATCATGGGACAGATAATGCAGACAGAGATTCTCTTTGTTTAATTCATTTTGAATCTGAAGTGTTTTCTCCTCTGAAAGCGCAGAGACTCTTTACTATCGGTGCTGTGTGGAAGTTTTAAATATCCTGGACTCCGGCTGTGCAGACCTTGGAAAAGCCTGATTGTGCCCACTCGTCCTTTATACACGGCCTATCTGCTATTCACTAGCGGGGATTTACAAACCCTGTGTGTGTGTGTGTGTGTGTGTGTGTGTGTGTGTGTAGGAGGCAAAACACTCAGTTGCTGATCCCACTCACAGTGCGCATAATGGACGCTTTAAATGCACCATCCTACACTCTTTTCAGACACAAAACCTGCATCGCCCCTGGTGCAAAGCATCTGCTAAAGGCACCAAAATGCATTCTGGGAACATACTGGGAGCATATCACAGTGCAGAAGTTGTGTGTTAACTTTCAACAAACAGAGTAAAATTGGGGTTTTGTTCCATTAAAACACCACAGTAAGAAATTCATATGAGTTTGAAATGAATTTTTAAAAAAGCTGAGTTGTTCGCTGACCTCTTTCTCCAAGGCTTTCTTCAAAATGAGCTGCTGGGTGTCGGCGATGCCTTTTATTTTGATCCACAGGAACATGCCTGCTTGTGGGGCGTGCCACTCTGCTAAATCTACACAAAAACAAACACACACATGTTAGAAAAAAGAAGAGTCTCAGTGTGTTTTGATCTATTACTGCCTCTAAAAATTATTAGATTGACAACTTAACTAAATCTGGATTACATGTAGTATTTTAGAGTAGTTCAACAAATGTGGTGATTGCTGTTACAAAATATTTGAAATAAAACAGAAACATCTGAAGCTGAAAAATGAAGCCAACGTGTCAAAAGCTGCAGTTCCCTTAATGACCACTTGGGGCTCCCAAAGTGAGTCATTCCATGTAGAAGCCCATGTTATAATGCCAGACTGACAGCAGAAATAAACTTGCTTACAGCAGAAAGAGACATTTTTACAGCCTGTTACACAAACTCCCAGAACATTTAATTACATATAATTCACTTTATGAAATTAAACCACTGCTTAACTGTCCAATATTTGGGATTTAGTGTGATCTATTTGTATGGCATGATACACATGTAATATAATATTTATAAGTATGTTTTCATCAATGTATGATCAGCTGAAAAAGAGGAATGAGTGTGTTTTACTACCTTAAATGACTTTTTTTTATCTCATCTTTTAAGGAGTTTGCCAGGTTGCACAGCGATATGCTGACTGTAGGAGGCTGGTGCATTTTCACTGTCATCATATATTCTTCTACAAGCCAAACAAAGGAGGCTTAGCAATGGGCATTTCAGGTTGCAGTTAGAAACCTTACAGCTAGAGGTCGCTAAATTCATTATTTAGTGAGCATATGGATAATGTACAGGGTGGCTGCTTTGATAGACTGCTGCTTATAGCCGCATATTTATTGGTAGTAATGCCCTCTTATCCAAACGCGGTCACTTCTGGCTCCAAAAAAACAAAGATGGGGACGACCACATTGCAAAACTTGAGAATAAGGTGGAACAAAACCCAAATAAAGGTTCATTTGATTGGTCAAAAGTGGTTTTGCTCAGTAAGTTTTACTCAATCAAAACTGCTTTTCTTCACAAACCTTTGAGCCACTTTTCTGCAGAGCCCAGCATGGCATTGCGTTGTTTTCTGTAAAACTCGATAACCCTGTGAAAGGAAAGAAAACAGCACCATGTATTGTTGTATTGAGTGTCTTTGTTCTCCTGCTGGCACCGCAGGTGTTGAACTAATTGTTTCTTAACCTGTCAAACCAGTCAACATACCCGTCTATGTGCTGGAGGAAACCGTCTTGGCCCCAGCTGTGCAGCAACTGAGACACCATGAGCTGAAGGGAAGCGGGACAGAGGTTATATGGGGTGAAGACTGGCGCAGATTTAAATAAAGCACATGTGAAAACAAGTAATTTGACTGTGACACGCCTTTTTTCTTTCACCACAGAGCCCTTAAATGACCTGTTCATGTTTCCGTCTCATGAAAGAACATAAACACTTTGCACATGCATGAATTTTAAGACTTTGCCGGTCCAGATTAGACATGAACAGAGGCAGGGATTAAATCAGAGGAGGGTGATTGGAGATCCTAATTAAGCTTCTTCCTTATTAAAACCTCCTCTGCAGCTGCTGCTGATCCAGACAAGCCGCAGCATCTTATTTAATATCACCAACCGAACACCATGTGACCATCTCGCTACCGGCAGGGTGCAAGTCTGTGATGACTCTGCTCAGAAATATGCTTCGATGTTGGCGCTCGCCAGCCTGTTCTGAGTGTTTAGTAATGTGGTTTTAAGGCAGAAAACACAGCAGACAGTCTCCTTTAGCAGAACTACACGTTTCTGTCACAGGAATATATGTAAATAAATAAGTGACATAGTTACGGCTTATAGCTGAGAGCAGGAATCTGTTGGCTACTAAACCGGTAATACAACATTTTGACTGAGCAAGGTGTGCTGGTGTGAAATTAGGATGCAAGTTACCTGTGTGAAGGTGCTTGTGTGCATTGTGGAGGCCTGGATGTGCAGCACCACCCTGTCAACCAGCGGCTTGGGACCAGTTAAAAACCCGATCCTCAACCTGGAGCGAAAACACACACAGGAACAGAACAAGATGTACCAGTGATGCAATAATTGTTTTTCCAGCACGCCGACGCTGTGTTTTGTTTACCTGATATCACATGAAATATTCATCCCTTAACTCATCAAATGATCCTCGTGCCATAAACAATAAAGGTTAACTTTATTTCCTTGCATGTGGCTCTTTGAATATACCACTTCAAGTTCTTTGTCTGCAAGAAAAACACACTCGTATTCACTCGGACTTCGCCACACATTTTCCTGATCTGTGTTGTTTTTGATCTCTTGCTTCATGACTAAGGCTGAAACTATTCGACGCTGTTGTGACTTTTTCAAGCATCTGATTTCCATGACTCAAATCTTGGAACATTGGGGGCAGGATTTTATTGTTTGTTGTCAGTTTCTGCGTTAAAAGTCCTGAAACAAGCAGCAGCAGAGAGACACACAACATGAGATCCTTCCCTCCTGCTCAGTGTTGTCACCCTATACACGCACATAGATCGGCCATTTATTTATTGCGTACATGTTTATTACTCTTTCATGAAATATTATTAATGTTGACCTTGAAACAGACTGCTGACAGATGAAATATTTTAAGATGAAATCATTTCAAAGGTGTGAGTTTAAGAAAGTAATTTGGCAGATGAGTCAGGTGAAAGTTAATGAGCAGCATCAGTTAAAAGTTTGGACTGGTTGTTCCATTTACTCAAGTTTTATAACTAGTACTGTAAAGATGGAGGGGCACACTACGGTTTAATATATAACAGTTTACTGCTAAAAACCGATGGGCAGAACTAAGAATAACAGCCAAATCCACCAAAGTCAATGGACGGGGATGTCCACATTTTTTTGGCCATACTGTTTATCCTGCAAGGCGGCTAATTTCACAAGCAAATTCAACCATTTTGACATCAAAAAACACACCCAGTTTACACATCAGGCCCCGACTTGTTAAGTAAAGAACATTGAGCCGATGCAG
This sequence comes from Ctenochaetus striatus, assembly GCA_034780835.1. Lineage (NCBI taxonomy): Eukaryota > Metazoa > Chordata > Actinopteri > Acanthuriformes > Acanthuridae > Ctenochaetus > Ctenochaetus striatus. Next base: position 12,053,874 of record JAUZTA010000019.1, on the reverse strand, counting down.
TCTGTAATAACAGAGCTGCACAACAACACACACACACACACACCCACACACACACAGATTCACAGGCTCACCCTGAAGACAGGATCTTAGAGAAGGAGTCTGTCCTGATGATCCTGCCGTCGACGTCCATGGAGAGGAACGTGGGAGCCCACGGCTGCCGAACACATGCAACGCAACACAAATCAGCTTGAGTCAAAGTCCTGAGATCAGATCAGGACGTAACGACAAAGACTGAACTACTTTATCTGTTGAAATGAGAGAAAAGAGGAAGTCTATCGTACCTTATCAAACTGCAGGAAGTAGTACGGGTCGTCCTCGATGATGAGCATGTCGTACTGCCTGGCCAGCTGTTAAAAAGATGTTAATAGATAATAAATGAGTAAATCTGAAAGGAAATTAGTCCCACAGCGAGCTCCAAGCCGGTGCTTCACTGACTGCTTTGCATAAATTAGACAGTTTTTCTTAAAATACGACTTCATCTCCACAAAGTGTTTCCCTGCAGCCTGAGTTTTGTATCACTACAGGAGAAACACAAACCTTGTACACTTCCTGCTTCCTCTCAGTCGTCATGGAGGCACCGGTTGGGTTTCCACCATTTGGGATGGTGTAGAGGATCTTGGGAGCAGTGCTGCCGGGCTTGTGGACCTCCGAGGGATCCCACCGAGACAAAATGTCCTTCAGGGCTCCAGGTATCATGCCTTGCTGATCACTGGGGACGTTGATTAAGTTGCAGCCGAGCGGCTGGATCTAACGAGGACAAAACAAAGCTACGGGTTTACAGAACGTTGAGAAAAACAAATGAACTATTTGTGTCGTTGCAAAGAAGTTTCCTCACCGCCGCCAGTGTTCCTGCGTACGTGGGTGCATCCAGGAGAACGTTGTCTCCGGGGCTGACCAGCATCTCAAACATCTACAACCCAAAAAACATGTTCTGAATCATCTGTACAGTTTATACCAACAGATTTGGTCTTAAGCAGCACACGTGATTCATCTGCTGCATCTAGTTTTCTTTGCGGTACCTTGCAGAGCCCCTCCTGGCTCCCCGTGGTCACACACATTTCCATTTGGCCGTTCTCGGGGGTGTAGCTGGCGGTCGGCGGGTTGTGGAGGTTCTTCTGCAGGTTCTTCATCCACGTCAGCAGCTCTGGTATTCTACAGGAAGGAAAATTGTACTATTTTAGGACTTAAAACACAACCTTTTTTTATACTGTAATAACAATTTCGGCCTGTGCTTAAATATCTGACTGATATTTAATGTAGGAAGGATTCTGAAGGTGCTGATTCTAGGTTTGTTTTCTGAGAATAATATAAGACAAAGGAAATGCTTTCACCTATTATGACTCTTCACTGTGTTAGATGATTTTTTTCACACTTTGACATCTGCAAAGCTCTTTTCTCCCGTCTCAGCCCTAAAAGGCCCAGCAGCTTCAGGCCTCATTGTACATTTGCAAACTTCTGCATCCCTCTGGGTCACTTTGGTCATCAGATTAGGGTCTCTTGTTTATTCCCGACATCCTGAGCAAATCCACAGGTGACTGTCCTTTTGCCTTAAAGGCTGCATCCTTTGGCAATGTTTCTCTGCCTTTGTTGGATCAGTTGAGTCTCTAACGACTTTAAAAAACTTCTCAGACCTGTTTTCTATCAACTTGCTCTCTTTTACCATGCATATCATTTATTTACCTATCTTGTTTTCTTTGTATGCTGTTTATTTTCCTGTGTTTGTACATCTATAGGTCTGTGTTTGCAAATATAACTGAATATATTGATCTTTCTATCCTATTTTATTGTGTTGTACTGTACGATGGACTTTAAACTTTTGTTACATTGTGCAACTCCGTGTTGCACAAGTCAGAAATAATTACTGTTTAACTTGGGCGACTCTGTGCTTCCCAACTTTGTTTCGTATGAAATTCTACTTGACTGGCTCACAATATGCTGGAAGATCAGATCAAAACCACCTCAGCGGAGAACTTGGAGCTTTAAACACGAAAGAACTACAGCAGAAACTTGTGAATGTGCATGTTTGCTGCTTAACGTCCAGATTTGATGTAAAAACTCTAAAGGATTTTGCAGGTGGAGGCTCTTGAGGCCTGGTGTTAAAAAGATAAAGGCCACACTAAAAATCACAGCCTCCACGTGCTGCTGCACTCTGGTCTACAGCATTCAAAGCAAAGTTGATCTTTAAATTTTAAGACTTTCCAACTGTTTAAGTTTTATCTGTCGCTTTTCCTGTGCGGGTCGCTCACACTCAACTGCTGTGTTTTTATGTATTTCATTTAATATTATCTACTGTCAAGTTTTAATCTCATCAAGAAGTGACTGTTTTCATGCTTCCCGTCTTTGTCTCTCACCCCCAAGAGGCAGAGTACTGCAGAGCCCTCTTCATCGCCACCTCGTCTATGGTGATCGTCGGTCCGTTCTTCACCTTGATGCTCGCCGAGTGGAAGGGGAAGGTGTCGGGGTTGGGTGCTCCGCCGGCCAGAGAGATCAGGGGTTTGGGTGACCGCTGCTGCAGCTCGGCTTCACACAGGAAGAGACAGAGAAGATGAGACCAGCTGCTCATACTGAGGTTTTAAAACTAATGATAAGATCTTAATTTGGAGAAAATTCTTGCAGAAACTATTTCTTGCTCTCAAGTATCCAGTAAATTTGCATTATTTGGAGCATTTGAAATCTACAAAAGCTGATAATATTGAAATAAATTGCATGAAAAAATCTACATGACATTCACACTTAAGAAGGCATAGTTTCATTGTATTTAAGACATTCATTTTTTACCACTTTACTTACAAATAAATTGTGTTTTAGCAGCATTTCTGCATTTATTTTCACGGCCAAAGTTCAAAGATGTAATATGGAAAAACAGCAACTCAAAATGTTATTAAATGTACCAAACTGGTTACTTATAAAAGTCTAAAAAGAATCAAGTTGGATTACCAAAAACACAAAGCAAGAAACAGAAAGTGAAGTTATACTGTTTGGCAACTGGTTTTTGGTGATTAAATTCAATTATTTTTAACAATGCCACCACTAAAACCTCAAATCACAGCCTGCTTTGTTATCAGATCTTGAGCTCCGGTCTGTAGGAGGGTCTTTGTGTCACAATTTGGTTATAACACATTAATAACTTCTTCTGACAGTGTGGTAGCCAGTATACACTTATTCTGCAAATAATAAATTATTAACTTTTTTTTATATTGCACTAATTATTTTCAGAATTTATTAACTGTCTGGTCTGTAACATGTCAGAAAATAGAGATAAATGATAACCAGTGCTTCCTAAAACCTCCAAATCTTCACTTTACTATCTAATGAGATAAAAACAGCAAATCCTTTTATTTTAGAGGCTGAAACAAGAAAATATTTGGTATTTCAGCTGCTACGTTTCACTGTAAGTCACCTAACTGGTAATTTTTAAAAAAACTATATGACATAAAACCATCACTTTCCTCCCTCATACAGTCTGTACAATAAATCTTTTAATGACAACATATCTGAGTGCATCAGGATGAATCAGGTGGATACTCACTCAGCATCCTGATGGGGGAGGGCTTCCTGGCGGCACTGACAGCTGTCAGAAACCGAGCGTAATTCATGACTCCTGCAAACAAACAGAAAATATCAGTTTCCTCTCACACATTTATGTGTTAAAATACAGCGGATTTTGTTTAATTATGTACCTTTTGTTGAATCTGTCATAGCGGCGCGCGAGGTGTCAGAGGGCTGTGCTGCGCGAGCTCACCGGGGTCAGGCTTTCTGTGCGTGAACCGGCTCTACAAAACCTGAAGCCCGAGTCCGAGTTAACGGGTGACACGGCAGTGGTTAACGACTTGTGTTGTTCACCACGGTTTTATTCTGAAGGAACTGTGCGCGTTCACGTAAAAAGGGGGCGTGCGTGTGTCAGGTGACCCTGCCACCGTATGAAGTTAATCGACTGTGCCGCCTACAAAAATACAGAATCCAAAGTAATAACACAACAAAAGTAAAAGTTTTTTCAGGCAAAGAGAGAAATATTTTGTTCAGAAGTGTAGTTTAAATAAATTCTTATATGAGCCAAATATATTAATATTCATCCTTTTTATTCAGAGTATGAAAGTGTCGCATTAAGCTCTTAAACTTTAATCTTGAAGCAGCAAATTCAAACATCATACTCAAGAACTGCGTGTTTGTATCATTCTGTCCCACAATGAAGGAAATGTAGTGATCATCTTCGATTTTGGACAAATAAAGTGCAATGACATTTATTGACGGAATAGACTACCGAGCTGTATGTGATAAATATCAATAAAGGCCTGTTCATACATTTTAATCGCTCTTATATTAACTGTGTAATACCAGCGATAGATAACGGAGTTTATTATATCAGGAAGAAGCAAAACAACACAATTTAAAGTGTTAACGTTATAGTTTGAAGGATATTACACAATATTTCATATGTAGGCAAACAGCAAACTGATTAATAAAATAAATAATGTGAAGTTTCCATTGTTTGTGGTTTTATTGAGGGCTTCTTTTACAGTCATAAAGTCACTAATAACATTAAGTAGTTCAGTCAGAGCAAAAACAACCTTGTTAATAGAATAATTATATTTATCAGACTTTCTGCATCACTGATTTTGGTTCCCGTGATGAAAATAAGTAACGCGTTTCAAACAGCACGCGCCACTGTAACTGCATTCGTTGAGTGGCGTTACAAATGTAACGTTTTGATCGGCGAGTTTACTTATTTCGTCTTGCATATGTTGAGACTTTGTATCTCCTGTTGAGTTAATTGAGTGTGGCTTATTCCAATGGAGCTGAGGGGTGAAATGCGCTTTTAAGCCGATTTTAAGGTGAAACTCTGAACATGACCTGGTCCGGAGCAGGTTTACAGCATTACTTACCATGTTGATCTAATGAGGTTAGTAAAAAGACACCTTTGTTTTATGTAAAACTCTGACTTAAAACTCCACACACCTCACCATGCGGTCTGCTTTTATGCATTAATTTCCTGTTTTATACGACTATAAATGAAACTTTTGAGTTAGTCCTGTTGAGACTCGACAGAGATTAATTCCCACACAAGCTTGCAGATCGTCTGAAGTAACGTTAGTGCCTTGAATACGACAACTAGTATCGTAAGTTAGTAACATTGTGACGTTAAATTAATGTAAATAAACATTAAACGGTGTTAAAGTGATCCAACTAAGACACGAGCAGGGACACACACCCTTTGGGACACTACGACGAACAGGAGACAATAAATTAAGCCGTATAAGTTCATAAATGTTACGGTTGTTAGGGTTAATTCAGCCACGCTCAGCTTTGTAACTGACCTTTGAATGTCTCAGGCTGTACTGCCCCGCGGGCTTCTGGTCAATGTATTCCCTAATAAACCGCGAACGTCAGTGGTCATCAGCTGTGTCCGCAGCGTGGACTACATTACCCAAATCGTAAAAACAAAATGACAAGTGTAGCTAGCGGTTCTGCTTACGAGATGACTTCGCATGAGTTTTTACTAATTTCTTGTTCGAGTCACAGTCGCATAAGTAGATAAATGTAGCGACAACTAGAAAGAAAGCAGTTAAAGCTTACCGGCGTGAACTCTTGAGCGACACTTGCCGGTTTAATTCTTCTTTTCTCCACTAGAGGGCGACCGATTATATCCAATCATTCCATTTACCGGAAATGGCGACGCAGGCGAGCTTCCGTATTATTAGCCTAGCTTAGCGGTGTAAACAACAACTGCTTGTAACGTTAGCACAATATTGAATCTATTTCAGTCAGATTTTCCCAGCTTTTTAGGCTTTGCCACGTCTTTTCTTTTCAAAGTGACAACTTTTGCGATGGGATTTCTAACGGAAGCTAATGTTTTAGAGGCTGCATGTTAGCCTGTGATTCATTTTCCGAGAAACGTAAATAAGAGAAGTTTCAGTTTAAGTTAAAGCTAACGACCTCGTTTATGTAGACTTTTTAAAATTAACTATGATCGTAGAGTTAAAATAGGTAAATGTCAAAAGGAGACACTTTTACGTGCACTTATATCATCTTTATCTGCTGCCTTATTTTACTGAGGTTTAATGTAACGCAAACAGGTGTGTTTTTCTGCAGAGTTAGCTCTGTTTTCTAGAAGATTTAGAGATTTTTTGCTGTTTGTAGAGCCGCAGACTGGCTGTCTAAGTCCTTGGTGATTATTTTGCTGTCGACATTTCAATGGGGAAAAGGAAAGACATGAACTACCCCAGGTTTATCGGTAAGTACCTTACAATATTGGGAATTAATCAACCCAATCATTTTGTTCAGCGAGGTGACGCTTTCCATGTGGTGAGGGTAGTTGCAGATTACTTATCTGAAAAAAAAAACATTATGAAAATCTGAAAAAAAATCTGAAAATTAAAGCAATAACCCTGCTGTTTTTGTTGTACTTTTAAAGTTGTGTTGATTCAGCTTAACAGTCATTTTGAAGGCTGTAGTTTGTAATGTTATTGAACTGCAGTAGCATGCATGCCATTAAATGATGAATGATCATTTTCAAGTTGCTCTAAAGCTCATGTTTTTGTCAGAAGAACCATATTTCCTAGAAATAAAAAAATGTTCACGTTAACAAAATGTAATCTCTGGAGTCCACCACATATCAGCAGCAAAGATATAATTAAATTGAATCTTATTCAACGACTGAGGTGTATCTATAAGAAATGGCAGTGATTAGTTTGCTCTTAAGAGAACCATTGTTTAATTAATAACAGTAATACTAATAAAGTTGTATTTATTTGTGCTTTCTTGTCCCTTGCAGGTGAAGGCAATTCCAGCCTGCACAGCATTCACAAGCGGAAGCACAAAAAGCACAAGAAGCACAAAAAGAAGCACCACAGCTTTGCAGAGGCCCCGGAGCCCGAGCCTGTGATGGTACCTCGGCCTCCTCCACAGCTTCGGCTCAAGATCAAACTTGGAGGACAGACGCTTGGGACGAAGAGGTGAGACAGGTGCTCGGTCTGTCAGTAAACTGTCTGTGATCAGTTTTTATCAAGAGCAGATGACTCATGGAGTTTCTCCTGTTTGTAACAGTGTTCCAACCTTCACCGTGCATCCCGGGGTAGCTCGTCCTCCCTCTCCCTTGATGATTATTCACAATAATGTCGATGATGACGATGATGATGATGAGGATGATGATGAGGACGATGATGATGAGCCCTCTGTGCCTCTGGAGCAGTATCGAGCCTGGCTGGGTAAGTTACTTTAAGTAGAACCTTTCCATACATACCAGATATTGATAAAAAATATCTTCTGAGGTTTTGATACCATAATATTGTGTTAGAGCTCATATGTTGCCTTTTCCCAGTCTTAAAGACAGCATCACATTTACACTAAATTTCTCAAATTTTATCCTTCAGAGGTCAAAAAAATACAAGGGGATCTTAAAAGTGATGTGATTTTCTGTCCTTATTTGTTGACTAAACTCATGATGTTTGTCTTGTTTGTATGTGTCAGATGAAGACAGCAACCTGGCCACATCGCCCATGCCAGACATGGACTCGGACTCCATGCTGGGTGGACCTGTGGATGAGGAGGAGAGGTGGCTGGATGCTTTGGAGAAAGGAGAGCTCGATGACAACGGAGAGCTTAAGAAGGAGGTTGATGAGTCTCTGCTCACAGCCAGACAGGTGAGGAGGACACACAGAAGTAGGAAATGCATCTACATCAGCCCCTTGATGATAATAAAAAAATGCTTAGTGCTTGTTTGTTGTTCTGTTGGTTTTCAGAAAGCCCTGTTACACAAGCAGCAGAGCCAGCCTCTCCTGGAGCTCCCAATGGGCTACAAGGAGAAAGAGATGACTGCAGAGATGATGCAGAAACGGGAGGAACGAGCGCGAAAGAGACGCCTGCAGGCCGCGAAGAAGGCAGAAGAGAACAAGAACCAGACGATAGAAAGACTGACGAAAACCAGCAAGGCCAAGAACAAGAGCACGAGAGAGAGGAAGTCCAAGCAGAGTCAGTGTCCCATGATCCGGTACAGCGACTCCGCCCAGGGCATGGCCATATCCTTCCCCACAGGGGTCACAGCTCCGGCCCCAGCACCTCCACGTCCTCTGCCAGCAGCGCCGGTGAACTGCGGGGTCAGCGGCTGCACCAACCTGAAGAAGTACTCCTGCTCAAAGACCGGGGTTCCTCTCTGCAGCCTCGACTGCTACAAGAGGAATCTGTTGCTGGTTCAGAGCGCAGCTTGAACTTTAAAGGACAGAAGATGTTACAGATGGACGCAGTTGTTGTGCTCAGACATGGAGATGTGATGACGGACCATTTAGTCCACAGGGTCACAGACACATGTGTCACTTTGACCCTCATGGCTACACAGATGTGGATGGTATAGTTTGAACTTTGAAAGTCAGTGTGGATTTAATTTTTATCTCCTTTTCCTTTATTCAGTGGTTGCATCATAATAATAATGGTTTTCTTTACAATGATTCTGCTCTCACTTTAATTATGTATACTATGAAAAGATCAGATACACAAATCTGTGTACCAATGAACCATACATCATACAATATTTATGATTTCCATTCGCTGAGTTAAAAAAATTAAAAATGAACACAGTATTTGGACAGAATGGCATTTTTTTTAAGAGCTTGAACTTGTTTTCATTTTTCTAATAATGTGGAAAAAATAAAGAGACTGAAAAAGGCTGTCGAGGACAAGCAAATGTGTCACAAAGAATAAGAGACTGTATTGCTTCTTTTATTTTAGTTTTTATTTTTGTAACAAACAACTCAATATCCATAAAAAAATCTGTACATCTTAAATTAAACTTTAGCACTGCAGTCAACTTGTAAAAATATCAATATAACCTCGACATGGAAATGTGAGCTACAGCACGTTTTTATTGGTCCAGCTGAGTTAAATTGTATGGCAGGAAACTGTCAGGGCGACTGCTCTCACTGGAAGGTTTATCAGAGGTTTACACCAAAGTGTCTGAGGTATATGATGGTTAAGTGTCTTTGCATCCACACAAACACACATAAACACACATCTCTGGTGAGCCACAGGGCACAAAATGACCCGGTTTGAACCCAAATCCGCAAGTCAGTCTGCTATTTGCTTAACACTGCTGCGAGGCCACAGTCACGCTCTGCTGCACAAAAACGGAGGCACACTAGAAAGATTTAGACTCCACATATCTCTGTATTACGGGAGAAACTGGAGAAGATCGTAAAATCCTCACATTTTCCTCTCAGGTGCTTTCCAAAGTTTGGACCTTTTTTTTTTCCTGAGCATGCAGCTGATAACTGAGGAGTTTAAGACATCTTGTGGTTTCTGAGTCCATCATTGTCACTGATGCATCACAAGGCAAGCCCGAAGGAGAGTCTGAAGGCCATCTCCACGGGAACTTCTGCCACCGAGTCGTGGAAACACACGTAGAATTCCTGAGGGATGGGCTCGAGCAGCATCCGTCTGAAGGGAACAGAAGGAATAACACTGGCATTTAAGAAGGTTTACAGATTTAGTCATTTCTGGTCTCTTGATCCAAAAAACTTGAATTTTATCATCTTGTTGTGTTCCCTAGTGTGATTTCGTGTCGGGAGACCACGCCTACTTTTA
>JAUZTA010000019.1:11938843-11956452 GCA_034780835.1 Ctenochaetus striatus | reverse complement strand
AGGAGAAGGTTGGAAGTGAAGGCATCAGGCAGAGTCCAGGAGCCCCAGTGGCTCATCAAATATGGAGGCAGATCAGGGCCAAGTGTTCACTCTGGCACCTCCTCATTATCTCTATTATCTCTCTATCGCCTCTCCTATATTCTCACATTAAAGTTTTTAAAGAGGCAGCTGGTTTCTTTTAAAATATATACACAAATCTTTTCAGCAGTACAATGTGGAAACTATTCTCAGTTTATTTTAAAGTCTATAATAATTTATAATGCCTCTTTGTACCAAGCATTAACTGCATTTTTCAAACACAGAGCAGCAAAAAGAAGCTAAATCCTGACAAAAACTCAAACTAAGGGTGCATCTGAAGCAAATGTCTTAGTTTTTTTCTAGCTGACTACCTTTTTAGATGCTCCTTATCTTCCTTCATCCACCTTACTATCCAAACCCCAAAAATCAAGCAATAACACCTTAAAAATCCCCAAAAAGAAACTTTTAGAGCGCATAAGTTTCACTGCATTTCGATCCAACGTGCTGAGACCTGATAGCCAATTGGTCAGGTGCCACTGGCCGAGCAGAAGCCTCCATTACGCCACCAATAAAGACAGATGGGATGTGATTGGATGATGTAACAGACCAATGGGAGCGCCCGCCGCGAGGCTGCTGGGACATGATCTCATTTTCATCCTCGCCGTAAGCAGATTTAGACATCTCTGATCGGCCCGTTGCTAATCTGCTCTGCACCAACTGCATGTGCAGTAGCTAATGCACGCATGCACGCACACAAACATGTACAAATGCACGGGTTTCACTGTATTTCATTTGGATGCAATGAGGACTTCAGGAAAGGAGAGAGATTAGCAGGTAAATCTTTGAACTCAAACATAAACAGTCGCTCTAATCTACATTTCTTTCAAATTGAGCTTTAGGTGTTTTATGACAGAAAGCTTTTATGGTTTTGGTGCTTTTAAGGTGCACATATTCTCATTCATACCGAACAGCGCATGGACAATCAAACGTACGCACACACACACATGCTCAACTGTCAGGAAAAGAGGTCATGTCGGGGGTTGTTGTCCAGGGACTTGTGCTGAAAGTCAAACATGAAAGAGCTCTACAAAGGATGCTCTGTACATCCTCCATGACATGTGACCGAGGTCGAAGGAAGCCACTGAGGCCGCAGCGGGGCCATGCTTTTCTCTTACTATTAACCCGTATATGCTCACATGCACGCACAAGTACTGTATACACACTCGTGTGCACACACACACACACATATATGGTTTACTTGTACTCACTCTCTTTGTGCACGTGCATGCATGTGTCACTGAAGTGGCCTTGTTGTGTTAAAGGCGAAGGCTCTGGGGGGTTGCCACTCGCAGCAGAAAGCCAGAGGTCCATGCCCCGTCCTTGACCCTCCACTGGACCCTGATGGCTTTGAGAGACAGAGAGTGGCAGAGAATAAAAGGGGAAGTCACAATATGAAGTATTAAGTGAAAATATATGGCTGCAGGAGAGCTGCGATGATTTTAAACCAGTTAATGTTCGTCTGAAAACAGCAAGTAAGCAGATTTTATTTTTTTAGATATAGATGAATTGTAAGATGAGGTCAAAGGCTTCAGAAAAAGCAAAATAAAAATACATAAGGGGCATTCAAATGGCAATTTAACCAGTTAAAGGACTAGTGTGTAGGATTTAAGTTGGGTTTCAGATCACAAACCTTTTTATTTTAGCAACACTGCGTGGTCAGACTCTCTAGGATTTACAGTCTCAAAAGAAACTTGACAAATGTATGCAATAAATAAATAAATATACCTGATGACCTTAAACCTGTGGTGAATTTAAGTAATTTAGTGATCTAAGTCTTGTAAATCTTCTGAAATCTGATGCTGACTTGTCTAATTTGCAAAAAAGGAAATACTGTAAACCTTTGCCAAACGCAGACACACGTTGACCTCTCATTTAATTTAGTAGGGGGTCAAGTGGTCAATAGCAGTGATCAGGGAGGCCCAATGTCTGATGAGCCTATGGACCCCTTCGCCCCACAGAGACATGGAGAATATAACTGCACCATTTCAAACTGGGGCCTCGCATACGGCTGCAAGTCCGGGGTGCGTCGAAACCGACGGTCCTCTGAGGCCACCACAGCAACGGCAGGATTGATCTGCTTTACTCAGGGCCAAGTGCGAGCTGACAAACCTAATGCACTGTCAATACGAGCACACCAGGGACGTTGGAGGAGAGAGCTGTGGACTACACGGGAGGGTGGAAGTATCCATTTCTCTGTGCCTGCAGCCACTCATCTGCCTGTATCTGTCACAAGCTATTACATTGACTCAAACACAACACATGTTGGGGAATACGCTGTAGAGGAATACGCTTTTATTTCCACTTATATTCAGGAGATGGAAGAATGGCTATTACATGGCATTGAAGGCTGTACAAGTGAGACGTGTTAAGCATGGCTGCTGAATAAAAATGTCTTTGTGGCTTTCCCTGCAGCCTTTTTCAACTTTTTTTTTTTTTATTTGAGCATTTGCAGGTTGTACTTGCTGAGTAATTTTCGTCAAAAAAAAAGTCAAATAAAGTAAGCTTACTGATTAAAACATGAAAACTGTAGTTAGCCTATTGGAGTTGTTGTATCTTAAATCTATAATGGGCCTACAGAACCAAGCAAAATAAAAATAACAGCCTACTTTTACACACGGAAATGTTTGCTTTTATTAAAAAGGTTTATCCTCAATTAACTGTCTCAAAACATCGTAAATACGAAATTAAAATGTTGGGAAAGGTCTTTTTAAGAGTAATTTTGGCGTTACATCGTGATACCACAGAAGAAGAAATCACAACACCACAATCGATTTTGCGTTGTTGTCGTAAATCAGGGTTCGTTTCCTGGTTACCGCGATTCCATGGCAACGATGGAATCTGTCAACAAATCCGGAAAAGGAAGATGTCGAAGGCGTAAAAACAGGTAAAAAAAACATTAAAATTATTTTTCTGTACAAAACCAAATTTTATTTTTCTTTAGCCTACATCCAGCTGCGTTAGTTGGGCGCTTTAATTCGTTATATTTTAGACGTAAAATAATTATCTAGCATCCAGAAGTTGTTGCGTGTTACCAAACTGAATGCAGGCAAGTGATTCGTCGGGGGGAAATTAGCTTAAATCTCACTTGTTCTGTGTAGTAATGATGGTCTAGCTTTTCTGAATGGCTTAATTTTGCAGGACACTCACCCACAGAGCCCCCCCGGACGGACACATGTTTCCAGCTGTTTGGAGTCCGGAGGATGAGGATCACAGCGTGGACGGACAGGTGCGCCAGGTAACATCATGGTTAAAGGATTTACTGCACGCTGGTTTCCATTTCTGTGGTATAAAAAAAAGTGAAATATACACCAATCCAGGTAAAATGCAGCGGTGGGAAGCTACATAAATAAATAACAGTGGTGCAATGCAGAAGTGAAGAAAAGCGAGTGAATGTCCTACATTTAAAATAAGTTAAATTTCAGCAGTACTGGCATCAAAATGTAAGGTAACCCACTCATCATGCAGAATGAATTATGTAATGAATATCACTGTGATCACTCATACACTGCTGGTTAGCTTTTGAATTTTCCCCAGGAGATTAATAAAACTATATTTTATTTTCTCTTTATAAATAATCTCAATAATGCTGCTCATAAATGTAGTGAAAAAAGTAAAAAAAATACCATAATGTGCAATAGAAGAGCCAGAAAACAGTGTTTGTGTGTGATCCTCCAGGGTATGTCAGCGCTCCATGTGGCCTGCCTTTACGGACAGCTGGCCACCGTTCAGCACCTGGTGGAGTCCGGGCCGGAGTGGATCAACAGCAGCGATCTGGAGGGTCAGCGGCCTGTTCACATGGTGCTGTCCTCTCTGAGCTCGCCCAACACCTCCTCATGCCTCAGATACCTGCTGGAGCATGGAGCCAATATCAACGTGTAGGGGCTTTATTATCTACAAAGGGTTATTTTTTTAATTTTGCCAGCTGGATTCTGCATCACTCAGCTGTTTGTATAAAATCTTCTCACCAAAGTAAAGCATTTTAAAATGTAATCTTAGAATAGAGACAGTTCTAGTAAAATCATGATTAAAATGAGATGATGGTGAGAGTTGATAGCAGAGCATAATGATGGTACTGATGATGATTATGATGACGCTGAAGATAATGATGATGAGGCTAAGAAGACAGGGGTTTCTTCTTGTATTATCGCTTGTTTTTACCAGAACCACAGATTCAGGGACGACCCCGCTGCACCTGGCTGCCTCTGAAGGCCTCCTGGACTGCACAGAGCTCCTCGTTCAAGCTGGAGCAGATGTGTCAGCCCAGGACAGCATGGGACACACTCCTCTGGATTTAGCTCGCGTTTGGTGCCACAGGAAGGTTGCAAGGTGACAAGCTGAAAGAACAATTCACACCATAGTTAAATTTAAATTCAAAATGAGTGATTTTTTAATACAGCTTTTTCTGTTTTTGTTCAGGTATCTCAGAAGTTGCATGTGGCAGACAGATAAGAAGAAAGAAATGCAGGAGAGGAAGCTAGTTCAAGATTTGTACAGCGATCTGGTGGATATGGTCAAACAGAATGATCTCAACAAAAAGGTTAGTTTTGTTTATGTATCGTAAGAATCATTACATCCAGCTTTTAGTGGTTAAGTGTAAATTATCCCAAAACTGTGACAGAATCAGAGAAATATTTGCATATCAAAACACTTTTTTTGATGGTTGATGTTTAAAAAATTAAAGACATTAACCATACTATGAAATCTAAATAAATGTCTTGGACAATAATAAATGTTCAGATCACTTCCTCTTAATCTTGGTATATTGTCAAGCTTAAGATTTGAATTTTAAACAGATATTTCTTATCGGTCTAAGTCATTTACTACTTGCAATTCCCCCCATGTTTAAATGACCTTTGCATCATATTAAAAAAAGGAGAATCAGAAGAATCACACTTTCTCTTTGTCCATTTTCAGACACTTATCAATGTTAAGATGGCAGAGTGGGCAAACAAGAAAGGTCTGCCTCTCATAAAGGATTTTTCACCCAGAGTCTCGGTGAGTCAGTTCCACACCCAGTGCCTTCTGTCAGATCTAAACAGCTTTAATCCAAAACATGCCAAGCACCAGCCAGGAGGCCCTCAGGAGGACAGGAGCACCTCCACAAAGCAACCTCCAGCCTCAACCTCCAGGCCATGGGCCATCTTCACAGGCCCCCAGCCAGAGAGGCCCCCCAGATTGCCGGACCTCCGGAACACCGTCAGAGTGTGGAGGGACGGCAGCAGCAGGCAGCCTCAGTACACCACCAACTGGGACAGCACGCCTCGACCCGCCCCTGACCTGCCCCTGGATGTCCTCCAGAGAGTCTTGTTCCCCAGAGCCTTCCCTTCCAGGATCGCCTCCCCTCGCTACTTTGAGCCACAGGACATAGTGGAGGTCCAGCACCTCGGACACCCCCAGGGGCGGAGCACCTCCCCCTGGACAGAGGTGGCCATGCACCTGGCTGAGGTGCTGGATCAAGGACACTACTGATCATGGCCCTGGAAGAGCTGATGAGTTTGTTAAAGAAATCCATAAAAATTCATTTGGTTTTGAAACATTTCGTGTTTTTTACATCCAGACTTGGCAAAATGTGGAAAGACCATGAAGATAGTTAGATTTAGAAAGTTTTTACTAGTTTTTATATCAATGTTGAGGAAATGAACATTTTTGTAGTGACAGACTTCTTATTCTTCAGGCAGCATCTTCTATTCAGTCCAACATTACAAGAGTGTTAACAGGCATAAAAGCAGACCTTTCCTAAAAAAAAAAGTATCCTACCACTGACAACCGAAGCTCAAAGTGACAAAATTAAAAATGCCACACACTTCACCAAAAGCAGGGTGAACGAGAGGATGAGTGAAAGGTGAGAAAACCTCAGTGAACTGGGTCACCTGTCACAGATGTAACCCTGCACTTACGCTGCTCCCCCCCCCAGGGAACTGACTCGGGGATCCAGGTGAGGGCTTGTCAACAGCATGCGTGTGTGACTGCGAGCTGCGGCCTGTCAGCTGAAGGTGTGTGTGCGTGAGTGTGTGTCACAGTTTTGTCTTTTCCCTTCACTTCATGAAGCACTTCACACCTCAGTGGGGGTCAAAGTGCACAATAGCCTAAACCTGGTGCACCAGCCAGTGTGAGGGGGCCACATGGGACTCGGTTAGCACAAAGCCATCCAGCTAGACAGTCCAACACTCACACACAAATTCTTGGAGTTCAGGGTGTGGCAACAGTTAAATAATCCATATTTGCTACAGATGAACTTTTAACACTGAATGGCTGAATTTACCTTCTTATTTAATTGCAATGATGACGATCAGTACATTTATTTCTGCCTTTATTACCTTGAACACCAACCTGCGAGAAAAAAAAACTATTTAATCTGAGTTATTTCAGCAAAACTGCTTTTATTTTTTATTATACACGTGTGTGTGTATAGCAGCCTACAATGAATCACACCCAGTAATTGGTAAAAAAGGATTTTTTCGGCCTCTTTAATAGTACTTGCATCAAACTACTTTGAGCAGTTTTTGTCCCCAACACCTAGAAGCTTACAAGAGTCAATGCAAAGGTTTGATCCTCAGAAGTGTTTTTTTTTTTTTCTTTGATGTTGGGTCAACTCATCGATCAGTGTAGAAAAATCAGTTTATTAATGTGATTTAAAAAAAAAAAAAAACAGTCCAAAGAGACAGGCATGTTGCAGACTACAGCGCTGGTGATTCATGAAGGAGTAGATCCAAGATTTGATGTTGTTTTTGTGGCCACATGTCTGAGGAATCAAACGTAGCTCACTTTTATTAAGAGGTGTTTAATTATGAAGTGTTGTAATTAACCCCTTTTCATTGGCGAAATGCAACAAGGTTTAGAATACTATTGCCATGTCACACTTTGTAATTAAAACAGAAAGTTTCTTGGGATCAGGAGCTAAATCCTTACAAGTAAACATCGGACTGCCCCTTTTCATTATAAGCGCTTGACTGTTGGTCTAAGGCATCTTTCCTACAGCTTTTTTGCCACTGAAAACACTTTTGTCCTTTCAAGGATCACTTCAAAACCAAAATCTAAACTCTGATATCAGGATTTAAGCTGTCTCGTTTATCTCCACTCTCTTCATCTGAGGCAATGTCAAGTTTTTCCTAGTTGCATCTTGTCCTCTGATGCTACTTAGTGCCATCATTGCTACTGTAAGTATCTAATCAGATGAGGTGTGAGCGAAACACAAATGACAGCAGATGTCATCTCGAGACAAAGAAGTGAAAAGGATTTATCTCCCAAAGTCAGGATTTACAGGTGTTTGATGGCCGTTAATTTCAGAGCCCGCACATACATGTTTTAATACCAAAGCTTAAAAAATGGAGGAGTCCAACGTGACAATTAGAAAGCATTGCGCTACAGACAGGACCCCCCCTCAGCGAGGTCTCTAGTAGATGTTGTTGGCAGTCAGACAGACAGAAAAAACAAAGAGAGACGGACGCGGCCTGTGTAAACTCGTGGGCTCGTCCAGCAGGAAGCTCGCTTCTGTTCATTGGTCCGTCCTCTTTTTATGCGCTCTTCCTCCACTTTGGCCACTGTTTTCGTTTCAGTCCCATCCAGAAAACTAATTCCTGAAGTCCTTCCAGCTTCTCCCTTACTCCTAACACATACACACACTCTCACACACCCCTGGTGCCTGAGGCTGCACCCCGAGTCCGAGCTCCTCAGTACATTTTCTGTCGGCTGGGCAGCACTGCCTCCTTGAGGAAAGAGAACACGAGGAGGATCCCAGACCTCTTCCCTCTCTTTCCCTTGGTGAAGTAATTTGATACCACATCATCTAAAAAAAAGAAATCAATAATTAAAAAGATTTGTTAGTCATAGAACTAATTCATTATCCTTTAACATTGTTGATAATGTTCAAGATTACAGGGGCTAAAGTCTCTGTAAGTGAATGTTTATAGTGTAACACCTGGAGAGAACATGACATCTAAAATGTAATGTGATTCAAAAAGTGCTTTCAGTAATGCAACCTCTTTGCAAATTATACTTAGAATAAAGACAACATAAAGCATACTGATCCCACATGTGGACATTGAAAAAGATGGCACCGCCCAACGTGGGGCTCGAACCCACGACCCTGAGATTAAGAGTCTCATGCTCTACCGACTGAGCTAGCCGGGCTGTTGATTACTTCCAATTCACAAGAGAGTGAGAGCTTAAAACATTTCCTGAGCTACAAAGACTTTAATAAAACAGCAGGCTGTCTCGTCGTTTGTCTTGATGTTCTCTGAAGACCCTTCTATCAGATTGAGATAATCCCTGGTGTTAAGTATACTTGAATTTTTAACTGTTATTAATGTTCCAATCCTAGAACAACATACAGCTAAAGGGGAAAAAAGTCTCACCTCCTTGTTGCATGGTGGACGGAAGCACATTTTCACCCGCTGACAGTGACACAAAGAAGGCGAAGGGGATCACCCACAGGCAGATGGTGAAATATGCCAGCACCTTGACACAAACCAGGAACAAAAGACAGATTATAAAACAGGTATAGGAGACACTGCAATGGAAGAAAATCTCTCCCAAGTGAATTATAAAACATTACAATCAAAGACAGTAGATGATATCAGAAGCCTGTGGTGAATTTACCTCTGAGAATGGATAATACTCTTGTGCAAAGTACTGGAAGGCCATATAATGATTCACCACCACCAACACTGAGAGTGAAAACAGAAAAAGAAACATTACTGGAACAAGTGCAAGATATTCATGTAAATCAGCTCATTTTTATTAACTGCATGTGATATTTTTGCTTAATGAATGAAAAGGAGGTGACTTTTTAGGTTTATTTAAATAGCAGAAAGCATGTTTCTGGTCACAGTTTTCTTTCTTTTATTTGAAGTGTCCACAATCCTTACCACAGGAGAGGATGAAGTTTGGGGAGCTGAGCAGTATGTAGGGGAAAGTCCGCAGGAGGCCGAAATACACCAGGTTTGTGAAGAGGCCGACTCCCACCATCAACACTGGGAAGCCTTCAAAAACATAAAGACCTGCCAGCACACCTGTTGAAAACTGGACACATTCATACAAACAAAGGTTTGACACAAGCAATTTTAACTACATCTGCATCAGTATGTTTAATAAAATGCACAAAGAGATGGACGTCCCTTTACATCCACTTACTCACCATTATCATGTACTTTATTATTCGACTGGTGGCTACTGTGTATTCTTCTATTAGTTCTGCCAAGTAGTACAGGCCAGCAGCTGAGTGAATACAAGGATTAGGTGATGAGAACTTGCTTGAAATCAACTCATATTGGGGGAATCCAAAATATTTTGTTAAATTCGACAGAGAAGTGGAAACACTGTCAAAGTTTATAACCAAAATGGTGTTATTTGCATCATAGTCAACAACAGGGCTTTGTATTATTTATGACTTTTTTTTGGTAGTCACAATAAAATACCTGAATTTCAGTCCTAATATCAAAATTATACAATTAAATTATTGTTCAGTACCTCACTTTTAATATTAAAAGGCTTTTCCACAAATTCCTTGGTACCAAACATTCAAGGCAAACTTTCAGCACTTGAAAGTTTTCTATTCTTGCTGCTGAAGACAAATTTCAGTCAGATCCCAATAGCTTCTAAGATTCAACACAGCCAAGGCAAAGTGAGAAAAAAAAGGACAAATAATACCAGCTTAATCAACTAAGGTAAAAAGCACACAGGCAACACAGACCATGACCCCTGAGTGTCTGAGTCCATATAAAACGAAGGTCAAACTCAGCTGAAAAGAGGCAGGCAATTGATCAAACTAGTCAACACATGTATGCCAGGGGCGGAGAAGGTGATGGCTCGTAGAGAAAAAAGCTCATGGGAGAGTTGGAGAGATTCATCACACAAAGGCAATCTGCACTTTGAAAAGACAGAGTCAAAAGAAAAAAAGATAGAGAAGAATAGTGACGGCAAATTGATTTGCTCTTTTGAACTGCAGATTTGTTTGCTGGCAGTCAGACACTCGCACTGGTCTTTGTTCCTCGTCTCAGCACTGGACAGCCCAACACAACAAATGACATATGAACAAGAAACTGAGACATTTTCTGTAATCATGCAGGATTTATCAAGGGATTCTAATGATAACACTGGAATAAAATAAAGAAAATTTTGATTAATAATAGACAATTTTGAAAACTAAGAGTGTGATAAAGCACGTGATGCCAGTCTTCAGTGTTTGATGGGTTTAGATCCTCAAAGAGTCACTTCCTATCCTTACATATATCAGTACATAAGGGGTAAGACTGAGTTAGATTTGCTCTTTCACCTCATTTTCATTACAGTGTCATACTGATGTCGTGTTACAAAGCAGCTTATGAGGCAACAAACAGTGGGAGGGAGAGCTTCCAAGTATGGCAGCCATTTCTAATCAATCATATCAGAACCACTTTGTAATAATACATCATTTACAAAGGGTTTACGGGGCTATTATCATATCAATTGTTAAGAAATGATTCTATCTTTTATTCAATCTCTTTCTGTTTGGTATTAATAAATGTTTGTTGTGTGTATTGGTGTTGATTGGTTGGCTGTAAACCGTTGGAGAGATCTTTGCAATGTGCTTATGAAGTACTGAAGTTAAATAGACAAAGAAGACATCCAGTAATGAAAAAGACGATCTAGACAACCAAGATGTTCTTATATATGAGCGATTTAACTTAACAGCAATAATTAATGTTTTCTTAAACATAAAAAAGGCCATATGACACAAATTATTAACCA
This sequence comes from Ctenochaetus striatus, assembly GCA_034780835.1. Lineage (NCBI taxonomy): Eukaryota > Metazoa > Chordata > Actinopteri > Acanthuriformes > Acanthuridae > Ctenochaetus > Ctenochaetus striatus. Next base: position 11,945,646 of record JAUZTA010000019.1, on the reverse strand, counting down.
TAATAGATGTTACGTTATGAAAACTGGTTACATCCATCTAATCAATCTAATATTGTTTTCCCCTTAGTCAAAATTAGCTGAAGTTCCTGCATGGGAGTAAAGGAAAAGCACACAACAATCCAGACTCTGTTCTTTTTCTTGTTCTGCTGTATTTACTGCTGGCAAAGTGTGAAAAGTTAAAGCAGACGGAGTTTGAGTGACCTGACAGGTAGCAGCCACACCTTGACAGCTGCAGCAGGTGATACGTGGCCAGGTTTCTGACTGTCAACGTGGACAAACATGTTTTCATGGCAAATTTCCTTTTAAAGTTCTCAAGCAAACTCAACACACCTTTACTACTTAATGTGACAAGCAGTTGGGCCGGTTTTCAGATAGTTAGCTGGTAAACTAAAGTTAATTTACAATATTGCCTAATGTAAACAAACGAAATTGCAATGCCCCCCAGCTAGTTAGATTCAAAGCACTATTAGCTAGTTCATGTTAGCTAACATGCTAACATTCCTGCTGTGGATAAAACTTTGGCTGGTCAACTGCATGTCGGACCTTTGAACACACTGACAGTATTTGCTGAGGCATCGCCTGATAAATGTGTTGTTATCGATAAACTCTGATCTAACTTCAGAGGCTATAGAGGCTGCTACGTGCTAAACATTAGCCTGCATGAGTGCTTCCACTGCCCCAATAACGGGAGGAAATGAAAACATTTCAAAATATAGCAGTAATATGTTGCTGTATATTTAGTTAATAGAAAACAGTATAAAGATATGTTAGGTTGTCAACATTAAAAGCCAAAAAATAACATTTTGTCTCTGTTGCCCGCAACTTCCTGTGCTGGAGAGCTAGCTAGCAAACAGGTTCATAGCCAACATTACTTCACTTTAACGCACACTTAACGCATTTATTCTTGTGGCAGATCTACGGTCTGCATTTGCATTTATGTATTAGTATATTGCACTGCTAATATGGTCGCTTGCCTCGAAAAAACTGAGTTAAATGGTGCAACTTCACCTGCTGACTCGGTCCGCTAGCATAAGCAGGCAAATAGCATCTAGTACGTCAGCACTTGCAGGGATTGCTAGCATTACTCACCTATGGCGAGAGTGACGAAGGATATCTGGATGACCAGCGACAACCAGCTGAGTAAATAAATAAACCACATCTCTCTGCATATGAAACAACACGCAAAAAATATGAAAATTATACAAAAAAAAATCCCCCGGCTAGCTGGTTGCTAACTAGCACTTGGTGCACCGGTCAAAGTTCCTCCCCCTGTCTTCTCTGTACAAGCCGAGGAGAGCAGACAAGAAGGGACTCATCCTCTTGTTTTGATTATAGCGCCATCGGCGGTTGGTGGACAAGTGCGGAAGTGCAACGCTGTGAAACTCAGTTCCTGTTTCATTTAAAAAAAATGAATAGTAAATGAATTTTTACAGCTCTATTAGTCTGAACTCTTGAGAATATCTCTCCCATTATCAAACATACTCAAGGACAGCTCAACGCAAAGAGCAAGGGGAGCTGTGCGAACAAATGGATAACCTTTTCTGTGATTAAAATGTTATTTATAAGCATCATTTTATGTAGTTGTGCATCCCCGTAAATTTGCCAAAAATTAGCTTTTTTTTTCTACTGCTACCTTTAATAAGCTCATAGACACAAGTATAATGTAATAGGAAGGTTCCTGGTTAAATTAAATGACCCACCAATGAGCTGTCTAAGTGGCAGCTATGGTGAGGACTGGCTGAATTCACCTAAAAGTCCATATTTTTAAAAAGCAAAGGTGGGAACTGGCTTTCCAAAGAGCATTGCTTCAGCTTTATTTTAAACGTACGCAGTTTGGGTGTTTATGACAGAAGTCGCTTGTCATTGTTGTAGCAGAAGTTCATTCAGAACATGAGCATTTTTCATTTCCTCCAGTGTGCGTGCATCCCTACCTGCTTCACGAAGGTCACAAAAATGTTAAATGAGAGAGAAGCGTGTACTCTCACATTATCGCCTCTTGTTAACACATACTTTCTGCTTGTATCAGTATCCTTGAATATTGAGGATCATTTATAGAACCTGCTATCTCTTTCATTTTTTTGCGTGCTGATCTCTTGCTTTCTCTCTCACACACACACACACACTGGCTTTCATGTGCATTGGTTCAATAACATGGAGGAGGCAGAATACATTACTGCATCTGAAAAGCCAACACCTTTGAGATCAAGGAGGAAAACAATAAAAAATGTATGCAGGAGAGTGAAAAGACCGAGACCTTCTAGTAAAAAGAGCTAAATGCAGTAAATATATAATGTAAAACAGTGTGAAGACACTAAAACGGTGTCAGAGTCAAAGGTGAGAGTAATTTCATCTTCCTTTCAAACGCTTTTAACAAAGGCAGGTAGGTAGACAGTGCGGTGTGCAGGTGAATGTGCTCATTCATGCATGCGTGCACACATATATATCATACAGTATTTGTGCAGAGGTGAGAAAACAAAAGGCGACCTGCTGCATTCAAAGATACTTTCAGGAGGAAGTGACACAGATCAGCTGAGGCTCTTATCTCAACAACACCTCTGGGCTCCGGGCGTGAGGGTTTTAATGTGCCCAAATGAAAGGCAGCCTCCATCTTTCTGCTGGATTGCGCTTTAAGAGACAGACACCTCGGGAGGGAGGCGGGCAGGGGTATTCATATAACCTAAGTGGGCTTTTTTTTTTTTTTATAGTGCAGGGTATTTTCCATCTATATTCTGTAGCATAAAAAATCATCTGACTTGCACTTAGATCAGATGAAACGCAGGCACCCAAAAAGAATAGAAACGGACATAAAACACGGCTGAATGATTTTTATTTCATTTAACATGCGAGTTTCAGCTGTTTGAGGCCGATCTAGGTCAAATGACATTTGAAAAAAGTCTTTATTTCTGTTTTCTTTCAGACCTGAATATGGGATTAGATGTTTTTTTTACAATGTTTAATTTATCCTCCTGTCTGATAATTTCAAGAGGACAAACTCAACAATAAGAACTGTTTCACTATTATCTGACCCTGACGTGAAAACAGCTGAAGTCTTTATTAACTTTTAACAGAAACCAAGATTGACTCATATTTTAATGTAACAGATCAAAAAAGCAATGCATTTATTTAATACAAAAGTTAAAGTAAGACATAAGAAGTTTCTTTTGTAATCACTGGCAAAAATGATTAACGTAATGCAGGCACAGTTCACTTAACCAACTCATCTTCAGTGCATCATTATGAAAAACAGCTATGACACTACAGTGATGTTCAGAAACTGTGTTTCCTCCTGTGACTGCTCTCAGTTGTTTTGGTTGATGAACAGCGCTGATGCTCTGATTCGAGAGTCTCTGTTCTCTCGGTTCTGTTTCAGCCTCCGGAGCACAGGGGCGCTGCTCAACTCGCCCGCCCAGGGAACGTCTCCCGCTGCTGGGACGCTCTGAGGACCTGCCGGAGGGTCTGAACAAGAGATGACCACATCCTCAGGTTAGGCACAAATCCAAATAATGAGATTGTTCTGATTATAAACATAGTAGTGCAGATCAAATGTTGAGCCTGGAAGTTATTTGACAGTTACTTTTCCCTTTTTCACATTTATTTTTACTATATTTACATTAATGTCACATTGTTTCACTACAGAAAAATATGACAAATAAACAAAATTAGTGAATAATAATGCAAACAAATGGAAACTGAAGCATTTAAAAGTAAGAAAGCAATTGAAAATGAACCTCTATAAGACTACACAACTTCCATATTTTGTTTGAAATTTCTCTTTTTTTCAAACTCAGACTTCATTTAACATCTCCCATAACATGTCACTGTGCTGCTGCTTCATACTGTGCTTAAACACAATCTAAAGTCTGAAACTTGGGCTCTTAGTATCTTAAACTAAAGTAAATGTGATAATGTGTTGCACCTAATTCAAATGACAGTGAACCACATTTAAATAATCATAATTTCCATTAAAACATTTTGAAATTACCCACTGAGACACATGCTAATTGGGCTGTTCTGCAACTCAGGGCCTAGAGACCAGATTATACGTAACAAAAACAATATTAAACGAAACCCGTTAAAAATAAAACAGGGAGAGGCGACAGAAGACTGTAGCGTCATTACAAAGACAGAGGAGTGACAGGACAGCGCACCCTGTGCTGGTGCTGAGGAGGGCACATCCTGGTTCTCCCCCATCGCTCTCCTCCTCCTCTGGAGGACCTGCAGGAGCTCTGCCTCCCCGACGTTTCGGCCAAATCCCCTCCTGGACGGCAATCTGCGCTGGGGCTGACGCTTCATGTTGTCCTGGTTTATTAAAGAAAAGTTAAAAATGTCTAAAACATGATGACTTTAAAAAGTGATATTTAGTTCTTGGCTGCAGGTTCGTTACCAGCATTCCTTTTAACTCCAGGATGGCTGATTTTCTGTTGTCACTCCTCTGATCCTGCGAGAAGGAAAGACAGGAAACATGTTTGAACAGTGTCAAAGCTGCTTTATAGTAACAACAAAGAGGTAACAATGGTGACAGACCTTCCATGAACTGTCGTCGTCCTGTGAAAAAGACAGATAATAGTCATTAGTTCATCCTGTTACCTTGTATTTTGTCCTTTTGTAAGTTCATATGGAGGAATCATTCAGTGGGGAATGTAGACAAACAAACAAACAAGTGTAAAAAGCTTTTATGAAGATACTTTTTGCACCTGTATTCTCTTAATGGGCCTCAGGACGATGCCTTGCTTTATCCTCGCCATCATTTCATCCACCGCTTTCGCCTTCATGTCCAACACGGGTTCTTAAAAGGAAGAAATGCATCAAATCTTCACAATTTATTTAAAAGCATCGCGGCTCAGAGTTTAATTTACATGTAAACTAGGTCAAATATTTATTGTAGTCTATTGTGTTTTGAGCAACCAGACAGAAAATGTGACAAACCTCCCTCGTCTTCTTTGCTTTGGGGTGAAAAAAAGTGTTTTTTCTGACGATGTAGTTGAATGAAAGTGTGAGACTCACTGTTTTGATCGGCATTGCTGGCTCTTTCTTTTCTTCTCCTTCTCAGTAATTCTAGTGAACTTGAAACAGAGAGAACAGAAACATCAGAAACAGTGAATCACCACGAGAAAGGTGATTGATAAGTGTTTGTCCAAAGGTAGAAAGAGATGAGTCAGACATGCTACACATACTTTTTAAATGAGTATTTAGGTCATTTTTAGTTAAAAACTTTCCTAAAACTGACTCCTTCTAGCTTAGACCATGAACTTATCAATCATCCCTCATATTTGACAAAGAACAATCATGTGAAACAAAGGCTGTCCAGTGATGGTAAAAGGAAAACATATACTCTGTGACAACAGCGGGAGGTGGTGGAGGAGGAGGAGGTGGAGGTGGTGGAGGAGGTGGTGGAGCTGGAGCAGGAGTGGGTTTAGCTTCAGGTTCATCAGTTTTATCCTCTCTGTTCAGTGTATCCTGTAACTGTTTGACTTAGGAGAAAATATTAAAACATCACCTTTCATCATCAGTGTGATAAAGTAAGATATTATAGAATTATATTGATTCATAAAAAGAGTAGAAACATGTTGATTCAGAGAGAAAATGCAAAGTTCTGTGACATCTGTAGCTTTCAGCAGTGGTGGAATGTAACTGAAGAACACTGGAATTCACTCGACCTAAGTTAGAGTATGTTTGAGTTTAACGTGGCTTTTATTAAACTTTAAAATCTTCCCAAGATGACTGCCTTCATACTTTTATAAGTGATACTAGCTGCTGCAACACTACTGATGCTTGCAAGTATTTTTGCAGTGTGCTGCATGAAGAGACAACATCTAGAGGAGCTCGGATCCTCAGGCGCCTCAACTTCAGCTTCAACATTCAGTCACAGCTCTTGATTCCTTCTTGCAGCTACTATTAAATATGTTTGCTGGGAAATATTTCTCCACCAACATCTACCTTCGTCCTGCAGCTGTGCGACAGCGCCGTTGGCCTCTGATAGCTGACTTTCTAAGACCTTCTTCTCCTCCTGACTCTTCTGCAGCTGCTCTCTCAGGCTCTGCAGCTCAGAGAGGACGCTGCCGTCCTCCACGGCGCTCTGACTCTGTTTTACCTGCACGGAGGGTAAAAAGAAACCACGATGACGAACACAAACAGATCAGGGTGGTTGCACGTGTTGCTCTCTTTCGTCTGCACACACCTGGTCCTGATAATAGCGTTGAATATCACATAAGGTTGTGCTGATGGTGGAGATCTGCTGGAGCGCCTGCTGCAGCTGCAGGCTGGCGTCTGAGCTCTGCATCAGCATCATGTTTTTACTCTGGGTCTCCGTCTGCTGCACAATTATCTGAAAAGACAAACCAAATCTGGCTTCACCTCCTGACATCTTAAACACATCTTTATGATTATCCGCTTGAATGAAAATGGAAAAGAAAATACATCGGCGACAATGAAGCACAATCGAGAGGAAGAATAAAGTGAGAGCTGAATGGCTGGTTGTTAATTTTCTCCCCCAGGAGGTTGTCACGATGCAGGGGAAATGTTTTCAGGCGAGTGTTTGACTGAACAATGACTCTGAAGCCTTGTAGAATTACTCACCAGCTTCATTGATGAACAGTAACAATGCCAGCAGAATGGTTCGGCGGTGAGACAAAGCACCATTTTTTCCAACATTATGATAAGTGGTTTGTGAGGAAAATTGAAAAATGTCAAGCTGGCCTTGAAACGCTGGAAAAATGCGATTCCTTCTCCTGCGTTTCAATCCAAAAAAACTTCACCGCCTAATATTTGTGGATCAGAGCTCATAAAGGACCAGAGTGCTATAA
>JAUZTA010000019.1:11867822-11879873 GCA_034780835.1 Ctenochaetus striatus | reverse complement strand
GAGCACTCTGCCCTTTACGTTTTCAATATTACACACATTTACTGAACAAATAATTTTCTATAATTTAGCCTGCAAGCATTTGGGCATATTTAGTAAAAAATGTTATGGGATAGGTTAGTAGTAAATGTGACTAGCCCTGCATTTAAATGTATTTTTTAAATTACATTTTATTTTATTTCAGAGTTTTTGAGACTGCAGTGTTTTATATATTACATTTTTAATTTTTTTTTTAGTTTAAAGGCCTCTTGTTGGAGGGAGTGGACACTTAAAATAACACAGAATCAATTAGTATTCTGACGTTCATTAACATAACGTTGGACACAAAGGCAATCAGCGACTGACAGGTAACCTAACACACACACACACACACACATCGCTTCATGTTTGTTGTTGATGGAGAGCTACGAGATAATTTTTTTTCTGTCTCTTTGTGGCTCTTTGTTGATAAAAAGCGTCTCGAGGAGCCTCGAGGCGTATTTTTCACTTTAACAGTTTATGTTTATGAAGGATCTCATTTTATTTTATTTTCTGTTTCTCAGACAGAGATTTGTTTACGAGAGTGACTCATTGTGTGTGCTGAGCAACACAATTAAGCAATATGTCATTTTACTGTTTTCATTATCTGACTAGTCACTTTTAATGTCACATGGGCCTGTTAGAAGAAACAACCCAGTTATCGTGAATGATGAAGCCTGTTCAATCTTTTATTTTGGGCCATTTAATTTCTATCTAAGTTGGTTTTAATTTGAAATTAACATTTGCAGGTGTGGCCTGGTGTACGGAAGTGAAAGTAGCCCATTGTTACCACAGCAGGGGCTTTTTTTTGTAGTCCATCCGGCAGCAAAGGTGTTGTGGGCTTTTGTTAATTACTTTGTCCAGAATTAATGTCTCATAATAGACACAATTTCACTTTTAAACGCAGTAATATCTGCCTTCTTTCAGGTCAAGGTAATTTCACTGAGAGAAGCTTTAAACAACCCCAACTTCTGGCCTTTTATTCTTTTATTATTGTAATTTCTGTGGCTGTCAGTGCAGTATGTGTGGAGATAAAGTGTCTGGGGTGACGCCTATGATTACGATACTTATTGTTGCACATTCTCTAATTGGGATAATTACGGGAAAAATAACACTGAAGCTAAAATAACCTCAATTTCCTGGAAGTTCTCACAGAATTATAGACTGTCTGTGGATTAGTTTTACGCACAGAGTAAATAAGTCAGTCGTGTTTTCTCCCACTCACCCCTCACTAATATCCTCCGACAATAGTCAGGGTCCACTCCCAAAAGTTTGTCGTGTCCGTCTTCGCTGGAGGACGTCGGTGTTGACGCTGATGTCCCCGGGGTGTCGGTGGAGCTCTGAACCGGGGACCGGCTCCCTATCTCGGCGCGGCACTTTGTCTCCATCCGGTCTGGACACAGAGGGTTGGATCCACAGCGGTGGTTCCCATCGCCCATAGTCGTGGCCTGATCAAACATCTAAAGTTACACACTCTAAGATTCTTATATCTTCCTCTGTCTCTTAGCTGCTGGTCACCCTCTTCTTGCTACTTTCTTCTCCTCTTTGCAAGTGTTCTCCAGAGATGAGGAGAGCATGCCCTCCTCTCCCTCCAAAAAAAAAAGAAGAAAAGTAGATCCAGTTACAAAGGAACCATGCGGTCCTGCAACGGGACCGGGGTGCGCTTCAGGTGTCGCGGCATGACGCGCGGTCCGGAGTCCAAACCAAGGTCAGAGGGCTGGCCGTGGGGAGAAACCTTGGGATCCTGCTTTAACTACAGCAGCCAGGAGGAGCTGGGGAAATGCATGGTGCAGCCTGGAAGGTACAAGGGGGGCAACCAGATCTATACGGAGGAGCGGGGAGGTGCCACAAACACAAGCACACACTGCTCACCCACGTAGTAATAAAGTGAGAGGCGGCGTAAGAATAAAAAAAAGGGAAAAAAACACAAACCAAAACAAAACAAGCAGCAGCGGGTCACAGTTCACCGTGCACAGACCGGGGAGGAAAGTTTCTCCCGGGTTTCCCAAAGCAGCAGCCTGTTACTTCAGCCCCGGTCAGATCGACTGCGTCTGCGGATCCTTGATTGACTGTTGTTGGTGGTGAGATGGTCACATAAGGGGGTCGGTGGTCTTCTGCTTTTGAAGAGCTCACAAGAGAAGATGACTGTGTTGAAACCCTGCAAGGAGGGGGCTGTCGGGAAAAGGGAAAATGGTCACATTCACTCACAACTAAAAGTCTGCGGCGCTCGTGTCTGTATAATTTGCTTTGCACCTAAAACATCACGTGTGAGCGGGGCGGCCGATACACCCTGCCTGCACTAACAGAGAGGAGATGTTGGTGTGTGGATAATATTTGTGGTGACACGGTACACTTTACAGGGGCAGGAACCCCGCGCGTCATTTCCTGTTCACGCAGGACGCGCGCTGATTGGTCCGCCGGCGGGGCACGTTTTGACAAGAGGATGAGCGGCGCTGCAGACCGGGATCAGGCACGGAGACATGAGACGATGGTTGCGTGCGCTATTCCGCTCTGGAAACAGCCGAATGCAGCGCCGGCCGGGCTTCCCCCCTCCGCAGAAAAAGCCAGACTGACTCATTTGTCATGTTACAACCGAATTCAGAGCTCCGGTGCAGAAAACGGTGCGATTGCAAAGACGCACAGACGCGGTGAGGTAAAACTCACAACAAAAAATCACGACCTCAGTTATTATGGGCGTCAAAATCCCAAATATGACAACAGGATCTTTAAAAAAACGACTTAAATACATATAAACATGTATCGATAAGTACAAATATGGCCTGATAATGCCAATTATAGCTTTATTTTAACATTAGATAGTCATGTCAGTCAATCTGATATTATATAAGCTTAACAGATAGTCTGCATTTTTCTTTAAATGTCTATATTTGAAGTTATAAGTTTGATTTTCTGTGTGCATTTTTAATTCAGAGTCTAAGTAAACATACGAAAGTCAGTTTTGTCGTTTTGGGACCATAAAAACATATATTTTATTGTATTTGGCTTCATTATTAAGACAGCGTGGGCGTTGTTCCACCATATATACATGCAAAAACAACAATTTTATTTTTTTTTTATTTTCTAACCTTATTTAATACAACTTTTTTAAAACCAAACAAAAAATATTTTTCTCAACATTGTCAATTCAAACATCAACACATAATATCGCCTCTATGATCTCCAACAACTCGCGCTGGTGACCCTCTGCTACACAGCAAACATTAAAACAGTCCAACACAAAAAACTCAATTAACCCTAAATAAATGACCAGAGAGTTAAATGTAAGCACAAACTATTACATTCAACAGGTGTTCCCATTATTCTGTCCACCCCCTTCATGCATACGCGGCCGCCTCCAGTCTTGTTCTGTGAGATGTTGACGGTGCTCTCCCTGCGAAATGAGCTGTTCACACATAATCTGTCAGAAGCACCACAAGACACAAGGAGCGTAAAGCGAGGCTGCTGTTTGTTTTCCATTGCAGATGAAACGACTCATTCACAGTCATTGACTGTACATGTGCGGAGTCTTCACCGAACAGCAGCCCGGTTTCTTCCTCCGCCGGCCTGATGTTGACGGTGCAGCCTGTAGTTTGTTGTGATTGTGAGATAATTTCGGTCGCAGGAATGACTGAAACACTGGTCGGAATTTCCTCTTCACAGGTGAAACATCTCTGAAAACACTGCAACAAAAAAAAGAGAGAGAAAGAAATAAAAAGAGGGGGGGTTTTGAACGGGATTATATAATTATAGTTTTGCCGTGTGTGTGTGTGTTTCTTTTTTTCTTATTTTTCTTATCCGAGGCCGTAATTACTGCTCACAGCCATGGGTCGTTACTCCTTTCAGCTGGCCTAATCTCACAGAGGATGAATAGAAACTGTCAATCAGACGCTGCACTCAGCAGCGAGACAAGAGGGGACTGATTGCTGCTGCTGTGCTGCGACACACACACACACACACACACACACACACACACACACACACACACTTCTTCCTCCTTCTCTCCAGTGTTTTCACCCTCTCTGCCTTTACTGATGCACAACTAAAAACCTCCCTAAAAGTGGATTTTTTTTCCCAAATAAATAAAAAAAACTATGTTTTAACTTTTTTCTGAAGACTGCCGATATTTTTCTGATGTCAGTCTTTAAACTCATTGGGAACCTTTTATTTTTGGTGTGATTCCGCGTGATTATAATATTTTAGCCACTTTTTGGCTGCCTGTTCTGCTGCGAAATGTGCCATCAGTGATGTTTGCTGCGCTGACAGACACACACACACACACCTCCTCTAATTCAGTCTTTGCTGGTAATCTGATGCACAACATCAATAACCTTAAATAAGTAGAAAAAGTTGGGTACATAGATACAGAGATAGATACATAGAAGTCATTATACATTATATAATTGAACTTTAGAAAATAAGAAGTGTAATATACGTTTATTCAAGTACTCCACGTTAGCAGTATTTAGCGACTTGCACTCTACTTGAGTTTTTCTGCTTTGTAATTCAACTTTACATACCAGAGGACAATTATTTTACTGATTTGGGGGTCATAGTTTGTCCGTAGGATGACCAGCCTATGGACACAGACCCCAAGTTGGTCCACTAGTGCACAAAAAATGGATAAAGGCTGTTGGTCTACTGAAAGGATAAATATAACATCAGTAAAGTAAAATAAAATAATAAATTACAGTGAAAAATGAGGCTTAAAATACACAACATTAAATCCAGTTTAGCATTAAAATGACATGTACATGTTGATGCATCACACTCCTGCAGTCTCTCTGCTAACACTTCTCCCATTTCCAAAGCAGGATTTTTTACTTGGAACATATGACTATTTCCAATTAGTTAAAGTAACCGGCTTCAGCTTCAATTAAATTTTATTTTGCTCACTTATCACTTCTCATTAATCGCCCCTGTCGTGTTTTTGTAATTAATTAATTCATTCAACTGGTTAAAAGAGTTCACGGATTTGCTGTAAATGGAGCGGGCAGCTTCAGCCCCCTTTTTGAATTTGACCACGGTGAACGTGGAGCCTGGTTCTTTGAGGGATTTTAGTTTGAGAATAGATTATATGCTGGGATTGTGAGCTATACGTTCACATTTTTTTCTTGTTTTGCTGTTTCGATTTACACAGAAAACTCTACACTTTAACATGTTACAGTCAGTGTTGTCTGATGTTGTTTATATGTCGTCTGCCGGTCTTTAGTCCCTTTTCTTAGACATTAAAATGCGCGTACACTCGTCCTCAGTGAGATATGTTGGACCACAACCCAAACAACTTCAGGCCGGACTCTCACTCTCTTTGTCCGCCGGCACCTGTGTGGATCACCGGAAATACACCGGTAGCAAACAAACTACGACAACAAAATGCAATTGTTCATTTGCGCATTTAAATTGTTACTCCAAGCCTCTAATCAGCAGCTTCCAGTGTTAATATGCGAAGAGGAAAAATAAATGAATTCATCCCTCGGGGAGATATTTAGGATAATTTGATCATCGTGTAGTTTTATTACCACTTTCAGACAGAAATCAATGCATTCAGGGGTGAAAAAATTAGTCCTTGATATGTTTTATTATGATGTTGATCAAATCACAAACCGATTTTATTTGACTCACATTTCCGCACTTACATTAAATTAATGCAGTTAAAGGCGCATATGTCCTGTCACATGATACTGATGCTGATGATAAAAACTCGGATCTCCTCTCTGCCTATGAAAACGCCCACAGGCCAAAAAAAAAAATGCGTATTTGCACCACGCACCGCCTGCCTCATCTGCGTCCCCCCCCACCCCACCCCCGCGTGCGCCTGGATTGTGGCCTCGTGGAGATGAATCTGATCAATCAGATCAATCAACAGAGATTACTGTAATCCCAGAGGTCAGGGGGAGGGCACCGGGCCACTCAGAGTTCACACATCCCACACGAGCTGCGGACAAATCTGTGCAGGAATGGCGAACATGTGGCCGCAAAACTGCGAATTTTTGAGACCTCGAGACTTTAGGTTTCATTTTAAAACAGATTTAAAAACAACTGAACTGCAGCAGCTGGAATTTCTATTCTCTAACAACCAACCTGATGTATGCAGGTTATTCAAGATTTGATTCATGAGAGGAAGCATTGTTGCAACTGCCTGGAAAACTGTTTTATGTGTGATTTTTTTTAAATAGCGGCGCTGATTTTTAAACCTATAGTTGAAGTTAGTGGAGGAAATGCGCAGTGAAAGCTGTGCAGCTGCTGCGTGAACTGGACGCAGACACGCCGAGGTTTATTTGGAGGGGGGGTTTGGTTGGATGGGTGAGCAGAGATGAATGGTTGAGGATCCAGGTGCGTTTAGGGACTTTTGTTCAAATCAACCCTTTTGAAAGAGGAGGAGAAACTATGCGGCGGAGGAGGATGAGCGCAAAATGTGCGCACAAGTGTGACGGACGCTCATCTTTACGCATCATTTGTTTAAGTTTATCACGTTAACAGACGGACTGGCCTCTTCTTTGCGTTGGGATCTCAGTCACTGCAGTCAAGTCAGAATCTGGCCTCTTTCAGCACAGATTGATATGAATAAAATGTATTTTTCAGTCTCTGTTTTTCTTCAGTCTCTCAGAAAGTCATAAACTTTACTCAACTTTCGTTTTCAGGCGGTGACACGCAGTTTATTTCATTCAGGCCCCGTCAAAGTAAAACAGGCCTGACTGAAAAAAATGTTGCGACAATACAGACGCATTTTGGTTTGGTAAACAAAACAGATTACACAGGACAAATGAGAAAATGTTTAAGAAAAATGCAAATCTGTTATTTCGTTTAAATGGTTCAAAACACCCTTTAACAAAAAGTAATTTTAACGAAATTAAGGCCATTTTTCAAAAAACTTTATCAGTTGTTATTAATACAAAATTAATATTTCATAGCTACTTATAGCTAAAAATTTGCTCGTTTTTAGCGTGTAGGCTGCGTTAAAGAGTAAATAAACCAAGTCTATGAGGAGGTTAAATTCATATTTGTTGCGTTTAATGACCGTTAAATATCCACCAAAAACACCGATGTCAATTAACCAAATACAAATAAAAGATAATTTAACGCTTACAACTATACATTCAAAAAGTAGTTAAACGAAATTCAGTAATAAAAACGTATTTTATCTGAATAACAAATCATATTTTAAAGCAACACGAAATATTTTACTTCTGTGGAGTAACTGTGACTAGATTTAGGTCGATTTAAATTGTATTTAAAATTCTTGATTTTAATCTTTTTATTACTTGTAACCTGCAAAACTCAGAGTGGAATAATATTTACTATCAATATGAACCGACACGTGAATAACTTCGAGCTCGCGCTTTAAAAACTTTATAGTTAATGCATGTTTGTTACATGTGAACCAAAAAACACTGAACACCACCAGCAACATGCTATTAACAACAATGAATAATTGTCATGTAGCCTGATTTAAAGGCTTCATAAATGTTTTCTTCCACATCAAAAATTTAAAGCATTTCCTTCAGGTGGACAAACAGTTTTTAAACAGAATCTAAAACACAGAGATGAAACGACTTTACAAAGCAAGAATGAAGGAAAGCCAAAAAACCGACTAAATTAAATAGAGGCCCATATTTCCTCCTCTCCTCCGGATCCCTCCGCAGCTCCACATCTTTATCAGACTGAATAAAAGTTTCACATGCAAACATCCGCCTGCGGTCAGATGGTTTGGTGTCCCGATGATGAAGAAGTTTCTGCCTGTGTTTCTTCTGTTGTGTCCCGGTTCAGCTGCAGGACGCAAACTGTCCCGCAGGAGAGGAGAGGATCACTGCGCGCAGCACTGATCAGACAAACTTCTGTGACTGACACACACCAAACTCACTCAGATAAGTCGTGTTCAGATCCCCATGAGCCTGATTCAAACGACAGTTTTCATCTTTAAAATGCAAATTCTACGTTAAACATTTTCAAAAAGTAAAGGGACGTAACTTTAGTTTTACTAATAAAGAATATTTGTGACAAATCAGCCGGTTTTGCAGCTATCTGTGGTGTTTATTTGCGTTTTCAGCTGCATGTTATTTCAGGTTGATCGTATAAAGACAGGAAATGACTCAGAGAGAACTTTTATTTTAAATCTCTTCCCTCAGTTTTCTTCGTTTTCTGATCGAAATGAAGTTTTTCGTTAAGTTTTTTTCCATCCTCATAATGTCAGGAGAGTCATGCGGCACAGCACAAACTCTCAGCCACAGTGTTTGTAATGTGGAC
Source organism: Ctenochaetus striatus (assembly GCA_034780835.1). Taxonomy (NCBI): domain Eukaryota; kingdom Metazoa; phylum Chordata; class Actinopteri; order Acanthuriformes; family Acanthuridae; genus Ctenochaetus; species Ctenochaetus striatus. The sequence continues at coordinate 11,871,617 of JAUZTA010000019.1, read as the reverse complement.
TCAGAGGGCAACAGGTCAAGAACAAACACAACCAAACTCATCTTCTTCTCCACAAACAGACTGGTTAGTCTGCCCTCTCCTGACTCAACTGGTTTGTGCTGTTTTTATTTTAGTGGACTTTGACTGAAGGTTTGCTGATTTTTTTTTTGCCATTTCTTGCTCATAAAGCCAATAATGATTGTTAAAAAAAAAGACTCACAGATTTCACTGATTATAGTACAGTCCTGAAATCTCATTGGACACCTTCTAAATTCAAATAAAATTCCTTTGTGAGTTTGGAATGCAATTATCCACATCAAATATTTATCCATTTTCAAGAATCCTTGGTTGTTCAGGAAGAGAAAAAATGTGCAGTAGGTCCCTGTTTGAAGCTAATCAAAGCCTTAAAGAGGAAGATAAATGTGAATAAAGCACCTTTTCTGTTGGGCTTTAACGGGCAATCAGGGAGTAGGTAACAAGGTTTTTGGATTAAAAGAAAAACATTCTTGTTTTCTTTGCAAATCGATCTCCAAAAGTATAAAACATCAGAGGAATATATACTTGATTATAATAATTGGGAAAACCTGGATACTAGAAGATAACATGGAAAATAAGCCATCTGGTGAGCTAACAAGATTTTTTTTTAGTTGGTGTGATTTGAAACATTCTTTTAAAATACTAAAAAGAAACATGAAAAAAGTTACTTATTTTCTTATTTATACTTCAGCTGAGTACATCGACAGAACAGCAAGTTCGGTAAAATACTAATAAATAATTGAGAGTCTTCTACCAATATTTGTTTGATATTAAAACTGATTTATTCTCACGTATCTTTGGCTAATTTCATTGTATTTACCACATCTATGTACAACATAAAGTGTCAGAAAATAAGCTAATATGATCATCTGAGTTCTTGCCATGCAAACAAAACAGACTTGATGCTCTTAAGGTGACATTAAAGATACAAAAAGATCAGTTTATTAACAAAAATGTACCCAAATTCCTAAATGACCAAAATGCATTAAAGCTAATGTCATAATTTTAAAGGAAAATCTGCATCAAAATGACTCTCATTCTCATTAAAAGAGTTTGTCGGTGAAGCGGTGTTGACCGCCACCAAGTGTTCCTGCGATGAACTGACAGAAACTGCAATAAAGTGACAAAAAACTCAAACATACACACATTTTTTATTCATTTTCAACATTAAAAAATACACATCACACACACAGGGAGCAGATTTCAACAAAAAAACTGCTACATTCTTCAAACAATGACCTACTGAGCACTTTTTTTTTACACTAAGAAGAAACAAACCAGACTTTGACCTATTTTACACGCAAGCAAACATCAAATAAATCTATTTAATCTGCACTACGCAGTCCACTATGTAGAGAAATAACACACAGAATCATTTCCTTTAAGGCTGATGTCTCCAAACAGGTAAAACAAACACGAATACAAACAAAATATGTCGATTCACAGAGAGAAAAAGTTGATTTCGTTAAAGGACGGGTACAACAGTGAAGCCTGATCATGGCACTTTGCTTTAAAATTCATGTGTAAATTGAGCAGAGCTGCAGGTAATAATGTCCGTCAGCTCTCTACGATCAATGAGACGGAGAGTCGGATACACCAGTCTGCAGCAAACCAGACAGAGAAGAGGGATTTAACACTGGAATGAGGACCAACAGGCAGTTTTTCTGGATGCTCCAAACTGGTTTAGATGTTTTCCTGCAGTTTGTGACAGGATATAAGATGAGTTTTATGAGAAACATGACGGTACAATGAAAGGCACTTGTGTCGAATGTCTGTTCTGAAGGCTTCATGAATTCAAACAAAAGAAACAAATCCCTAACAAACTCGTCCGGACTGGCTTCAGCAGGTTTTATTAAAGGAAATAAAATCCACCCAAAACACCTAAAAGCAAGATTGTTTTCACCGTTGATCAATCTGATGTTAATTTCTTGATGAGTTTATTAACAGTCTGGTTAGAAAAACTAAAAAAAATGTCTTCTAAAAGTCTTGTTTGGTTGGACAAACACTCCAAAGCCAAATGATATTAATATTTCAGATATAAAACAAAAATATGCACTAAAATCTCTCATTTGAACAGCTGGATGTAAAGAATTTTTGGCATTTTGTCGTGAAAATTACTTTAATATCACTGATCTATTTTAAGATTATCTATAAATTGTTTTTTTGATGATTGATCGATCAGTTTTTCAACTTATTATTTAGTCCACTCTCACTGGCTGTGCACATTAAGTTGTATTTGTGCTTAAATCTTGTTTTTTATTATGTAGAAAGTAACAAAACATAACAGCATGTCAAAATATTTGCAGCTCAATAGCAAATAAGAAAAAAACAATATTTCAGTGATCAAAAACATATTTTCACTAAACCTCAGATTTTGGTGTTTGTTCCTCTTAATAAATGAAAAGCAACTGTATACAGATCTGCTTTACACGAATGTTTAATAATCACTCAGGGAGATCAATCAACAGATTGATGCCGTATAGCAGGTGGACATGCTGACAGGCATCATTCTCTGTTTTTCTTTAGAATAAAGCCCAGTTTCCCATTGCAAGTGCAACTGCTTGAAATGACTGTAATGAGTTCACACGTGATCTTTGGGATTTCCAGAAAAAAATAAACTTCAGTAGTTCAGGGCAGGTTGAGGAGAAAAAGGGTGCAACAAAAACGAAAAAGTGAAGTACAATTAATGGAACTGTTGGGATTTTTCCTTTAAATTGATAAGTGAGGCCACACTGCAGCAATTCAAAAAAGCCTTCTCAGTCCAGCAGCGTTTCATACAGTGGTCTGCAGTGCCCTCCTATGGTTAAACAGAGATATTACACACTGAGCACTTCCCATCAGTTCCACTCTTTTCTCCTGATTTATGCCAGTTTTCATCCCCTCTCATAGGTCAGTTTCAAGATACTCAGTTAATAACGAGCCCTTGTTTGCTCCACGTGTGACAAACTGTGGTTTGTAGAGTCTGCAGTTCGGGAAAAGTGTGAACTGAAGCTCGAGTGGCAATAAAAAGGAGCTGAGGCTGTACTGTTTTAAAGAGCACTGCTGCCCTCTAGAGGTTCAGTGGAGAAAACACAGGTTAACATGGTGAAACACGGAGGGATGGAAGAAGAGCAGAGATGACAAACACGCACAAACTGTCCACTCAGACATCGTCCATGTCGCGAAAGTAACAGCAGATGTTTGTTTTTGTGTGTAAATGTTTATGTATATACTTCCTCTGAATCCAAAAACTGAACTCTGAATCACAAAAGATGTGGCACTAAATCAATCATGTCACTCTTTTCCTTCTATTTTGGAAAATGTCATGTTAAATTTCTTAAAGGCAGAGCTCTTTGATGGCGTTGAAGTGTGTGTTTGTGTGAATATGTGTGTGTTTAATGCAGAGGAGAAGCAGCAGGAGCTCAGGTCTTCAGTCAAATCCTTGCCAGTCGCTCTGTTCAGAGTCGTACTCGAGCTCCACGCCGATGCAGCGGACTCCCTCCAGCAGCATGGGCGTGCCGTGGTGACGGTCTGCACAGGTGGCAAAGACAAACAGAGGAATTAATGAATTAATTGTGCTTGTGCAGAAATTTAAAGTGATGCAGTTTTCATCCATACGCATTACAATTGATTTGTGTAAGTCTAACATAATAAGCCAAAAAATAAAAAAGAAGAAGAAGAAGAAGAAGAAGAAGAAGAAGAAGAAGAAAGGGAGTCCGGCGCAGCGGAAACAGGTTGCAGACCTCAGGGAAAGTAAAGATGGCGGATAGCATCGACGATCTGTTTCGACCGGTCTATCTC
>JAUZTA010000019.1:11795249-11806035 GCA_034780835.1 Ctenochaetus striatus | reverse complement strand
GGTAGTTTAAGAAATTAGCCGAAAATAATCACAAATTTAACAAAAAAATGTTTTGAAATGTTTCAAAAAACTTGAGGTAAATATTCAAAAGATTGTGTGCTATTGTATATTTTTGCATTTCAGATTTGTTCTATATGAAATTTGAAAGAATGCTGGCCATGTTTCTTAAAAAAAGAAGACCTGTTTTGTAATTTTGTGGTTAAATTTCTTGATTATTTGGTCCAAAATGTTGAAAATAACCTATAAATTAAGAGAATATAAAGGTGCTTTTGCTGAAAAACATTTGAAACTTCAGTCTTACATTTCTTCAGTTTTACGACACTGAACATTGAGTCATAAACAACCATCTTTATTTAAAAAACTCCCTGTTTGTTCACAGAAACATAACAGAACCAAACTGTTTTCTCCTGATGATGAATCTGAGGCTCGCAGACGTTTCAACGGGCGAGTTTGGTCCAGTTTCAGTCTGTCGGGGTAAACGGTCGTGTTGTTGCCGTGGTCTCCTCTCAGGGCTCAGCGCCATGGTAACAACAGGTCTGACTCCAGACTGAGATGAAGAGCGAATCACTGGAGAGGAAGAGCAGCAGGTCCAAAGCAGCTTATCGTCTTAAAGCCTCTGATGGAGAGAATCGCAGAGCTGCAGGGAAACAATGCAGAGACACGGATCAGATCAGGACGTCACTGTGATTTAAAGCTCAAAACTCACATTTAGAGGAAAACTTCAAACATCTCACCTTCATCAATCTGCCCTTTGAGACCTTGTTACTCTGTGATGACACAAAGAGCTCAAATGTTTTCTTTCTGAGGATTCCTCCTCTTCTTCACTTTTTACTGATTAGAAATACAAGCAGATTTCTTCGTCAAGGCAAAACAATTTTATTTTTTAGCACAAAAGTATAAAAACATAACATAACATAACATTGTTCAACTGTCAATTTGGATACAAGCAAAATCACACAAACTTAGCAGGTTAAAAAGGAGGAAACATCTGGAAAAAAACACAAGAGACTTACAACAGCTGTTTGTTTATACAAAGCATGAAGCAGTACATCTGTTACTGTTATTATACACTAATTGAACTTGCTGTTGGCTCTGTAAGTGTTTTTGAAAGAGTGACGATGCTACGCTGACAAACTGACCTTTAACAGGTTTAATGTTCACCATCATCCAGCTAGCTTGCATTTAGCAGCAGAAGTTTGATGGGAACTTTGCTGATGTTGCTGGTATTTAAAGTGTTTGGCAAGTCTGAATTATGACCAGATGGTGGCGCAAGATTGCCACCCAGCCAGCGCGGCTATAAGTTCGAATTCATGGATGATTTAAAGCATAAAAAATAAATTTTCTCCTCTTTTAAACGCAGGTATCATCAGTATCGGAGCTGGTTTCATCAGCAGCTGCATGAGTCTCTGTAGTTGTTTGTTACTATTTGTCTCAATTATTTACAATTTTTAACCAAACATCCCAAACCAAGAACCAACAGCAGCACCCATTTCCCCAAAAAACTACAAACAAATTCCCCTGTTTAGAAAGCAGCAACACTAAATATAAAAAACTCAAGTAATCAGAGCTGGAACTCCATGTTGGAAACACTTTATTTAACTGGGAATATTTTTAATTTTTACACTCTGATCAAAACCTCTGAGTTGATGATAAAAAGATAAATATGTTAGTTCACTTGTTCTGGCTGCAGAGAGCTGAAGGTGCAGGAAGGCTTCAGGTGAGGAGAGCACGACTGTGATCCTGACTAACATTAGAAACCTGGAGGCAGAGACACCTGTTGTGATGCTGGTTGGAGCACAGAAGGGCTTTTTTCCCACGCTGTCCGACAACAGCAAACATAATCTGTGCTGCTGCTGCTGCTGCTGCTGCTGATGAGATATTATGCCCTGAAGGATGATGGGAACGCCGAGGCTGAGCTACCTGCGTGTTTGCTGCAGGTGGAAACAGTTTATTTCACTGTGCATGGACTCTTACATGTTTTATCATGTTAAACCCACAAATGCAGCTGATTTTGAACACAAACATCCAGTTAAAAGGACTGAAAAAAACAGCATCACTGAGCCAAAATCGAACATCAGCAAAAACTGCTTTGAATTTGTCTCACATTAGTTTTTTTGTGTGCATAAATCTGAGCTGTGCTTTTAAAATCCTTTCAATTAATTCTGTAAAAAAACTAATTTTCAGCCTTTTGGTAGCAGAGTTTTGGATGAATCTCTGCTGTCCAACAAACGAGGCTGTTTTTTGTGTTTTTCACACCTCGAGTTTTGTTGTCTGAGAAGAAAAAGTTTGGATTGAAGTTGGATGTTTTGTGCCGTTTGGTGTGTGTGTGTGTGTGTGTGTGAAGACTGAGAAAATGGTGAGTTGTTTTGATGAATCGCGTCCAAACGATTCAGACACACAGATCGCTTTCAGTCCGTCCAGGAGGCTTTGATGGCTGTTCGAAAAAGACAAAGACAAAGGTTTGAAACTCTCACTTTTAGGGAGGAAAGAACATGACAGAAATTAAATATTCCAACTATAATCTTTTGAATCTCTTTTAATCCATTGTGTCCTTTTTTCTGCACTTGAAATGTTACAATAATAAAACACTGGAACCATTTTGTTTTCATGAGTACGGAAGCCCTAAGCAGACATGGTTTAGTTTTTCTTTTTACAAGCCATTTATCTTGTTATCTCGAGAAAACGAACTTCGTTTTCTCGAGATAAACGGCTTGTTAAAAAAAAATGTAAACCATGTCCACTTAGGGCTTCCGTAGAAAAGTAACAATAAATAATTTTGAATAAATGGGCTAAAACGTGCAAAAACTTCTCTGAAAACACATTTAAAGTAAATTTTTCTTCCTGTTTTGTGTGAATCTGATCTGTTCCTGTCTCTGTTTAGTACTGGCGCAGATGAGCAGAACAGAGAGGCTGCTGGGACGAGGCTGAGCTTGATCAAAGTTATTGATCAGAAACGGGTTATCATACGGCTCTGACCCGACTGACACCATGTGTGTGTGAGAGGATGAGAGAAACCCAATGACACTGTTTTAAAAAAAAAAAAAGGCCAAGAATGCACTGCCAACCTTCACTGCAAGACGACTGAACAAGGACGAGGACGTCTTTGTTTGCTTATGTATATACTGTATAATGTATATTAATTATTAGCTGAATGAATGAAATGTATGGCCAAATAAAAGATTGTTGATACAAGTCAACTCACCGGCCGTTTGTGGCGTATTTTTAAACCAGTGTGTATTTTTTCATTATTGTAGCCCAAAAGAGTGCTGCTATGCAGTGTTTATGGCGCGCAACATGTTTCTAAATTGAGCATTTCTGACCATCTGTGGACGGTCATACGGTCGACGCTGGGGGCCGAAACAAGTCGAACCCCCTGAGGGACGGTGAGTCACCGAGCGAGTGACTCAGCATTTCCTGACGGATACAGAAAGACGTGAAAGTCGAGGAAGTTCGAACAATTTAAGAACAAGCTTCACATAAAAGGTGCTGGGTTTAGTCGCTAATTCATGTTAACTAAGAAAAATTAAAAAGCTTAATGTCTGTACACGATAAAAGAGGCCACCGTATCTAAAAAGTGAAATCTATCAACATAGTTATTAAAATGATGCACCAGCAGCAGACAACACATTTATATTTTAATATAAGAAGCTTTTACTGGTTTAATTAAGCTCTAATTATAAAGTCTAGTGTGTTGCAAATTAATAGGTTCTTGAATACAAACATACAACACTTTTAAATTAACATTACAGTTCTTCAGCTGTTATAAGGAGAGTTTACCATCACCTGTTATTCTTAAAGCACCTTAAGAATTTTGCAAATTTCAAGAATTCAGAGAGACTTTGGAGGGAAACCTGATAGACCAGGGTTCAATTTTCTTAAGTTTGTCTTAAGAAAACAACAACTTGCCCATATATTCATTTAAAAAGAGTTACCGTACTGTTCGGACTATAAGCCGCACCCACTAAATTTAACAACTAAAACCACTAAAGCGGTCTTCTTCAGTGTCGGAATTTAACAGCCTCAGAATTACTTTGTCAAACACTTTCTTGTTTATTTTCGTCCATAAATTAGCCGCATTATAGTTTAAGCTGCAGGGTTTGTAGCATATAAAAAAAAGTAGCGGCTTATAGTCCGAAAGTTACGGTGTGTCACTGATGTGCATTTTAAATTCAGCTTAATGCTGTTAAATCCTCTGAAGTTACTGTCTGTTAAGCACCTACAGTAAATCCCACAGACTGTTTCTTGCTGAGCTGCAATGAAGGAATTATTAAGGGATTATTCTTAAACTGTCTACATTTACCTAAACTGGAGAAATAAAAATTAGCATATGAAAACTGAAATTGTTAATTGTAAACTCAACATGGAAACATTTTATTCATCAATTTAGCACTGATCTACTCCATTTTTTTAACACCTTATTAAAAAAAAAGCACCATAAGTGTAAAACAAACAGCCTTTACATCACATTTAGAAATAGATTCAAACTGCTAAAACTCTGCAAATAGAAAATAAAACGAAAAAAGGGGGCAAACATGTTGCACCTCTGCAACTCGGCTGTTATGTAGTCGCTCATTCACGCGAGCCAGCTGCTCTCTTCATACATTAATCATCCCTCCAGTGTTAATGCTGTGCTTATTAATAAAAGCCATGTACGTGGCTCGTACGCGGAGCTTTGGATAACCCCCCCAGGTCACTGTGGACTCTGGAAAAGATAGAAAAGGAAACAAACAACGTTGGACGGCCAAAACCCCCGAGGCTCCCCCAATGTTGCGGAAAGAATGCAACACCAGCAAAAACACAAAGCTGGACGTCAAGATGTTCCTTGTTTTCACGCAGGAGGCAGAATGAGGCGGCGGTCACGGCTGAGCGGCGGCGATGGGGCAACTGTGAGTCAGAAACATTTCAGAGCAATGAATGATAGAAAACAACTGCCCTCTGTCATCACAATGGAGGGGAAAAAGCAGTATGAATGAGCTGACGGCTGCATGTGGGGGGTCAGTTTTCTCAGTTCTTGTTTATGAAGCTCATGGTTTTGGATCGAACTGCTGAGTGCCAGTGGACCTCAGGAGGGGAAGAACCGCAACCAGATTTAGATTCTTCACCCCTGTCGAAGGTTCGTACACAGAAAAACAGCTCCTCCTGGACTCTTCGGATAAACCGTTTCTGCTTCATCGGTCAGTTGATCATCTGACCCTTTTTTCACGCAGCACTGTGACTCATATCAGACTCGGACCAGCATGCAAAGCCAGAGGAACGTGCTGATACGTTCGTTTTCATCACTCAGTGACAGATTTACATGTTAGGGGTCATCTGGTGGCTTCTTATGAGAGATCTAATTTTACGTCATTAACTTTTATGAACATCATCTTCATCCATCTTCCTGATAACAGACTCCATTTATGTCCAATGTTCACATGAAATGAACGTCAAGAGGTCAGGGAAGCATCTTCAGAGCTGGAAAGATTGATTAATTTGCTCAGTTCAAAGTTATGATGTTTGAACGTCACTGCTGATTTCATTACATACTGGTCTTCAGGGGTCATTTTTCCCATTATAAATTAAGCTATTTTCTCAAGAAATGTTGGGATTTGATGTTTCTGAAAGTACAATTCTTCAAATTGCCTCTTTTGTTCAAGTAATAACAGTCAAAAAGCCAAAGATATTACATTTTCTGTCACACTAGTTAAGGAAAAGCAGCAAATCCAAGCTGAAACTTTAATGTTTTGCTTAGCTTCAATCTTAAATGATATCATCATTATTTAGAGAGCTGCCAGTGTGGTCTCTACCAATCAACTAATTGATTACTTCTAAACCTTAATCACACAGCAGCCATTAAGAAATTATGTCAAACTCTAGCTTAAAAGTAATCAATTAGACAACAGGAAATCAGCTCAGCAGCCTCACAATGTATTTTACTAACTTCATATGTTGATTTAGATTCCTGGTTTTAATATTTCAAAGATAATCCGTGGAGAAACGCAGGACAGATGCTGGATCTTTGGAGGCTGATACAGATGTTGATATGAGAGTTAAAAAAATTCATCAATCCTTTTTTCATCATTAATCTGGCCCTGGTCGTTGGCACCAGCAGCCTTATCACAAACATCCTCCTTCTGGTTCAGTCCTCTGGCTTTTTCCTGAGAAATTCTGCAATATTTCCAGGCCAAAATGGAAATATAATCCCTCCAGCATATTCCCAATGGAAAACATCCACTGGGAGACGTCTGAATTAGATCCTTAAACAACAACAACCGGCTCCTTCCATGCAGAGAAAACTAACGTTCCTGTTTAACAGCAAACCTGACCTATTTGCAATATTCTGATCAATATGTCTTTTTGTTTAAAGGATATCTTAAATTTGCTTTATTTATTAATTATGTTCACAAAATGTTTAGGGTTGTTAGCGCTCTCCTGTGGACAAACTAGGTCATGAGGACGATGTTTCTAACGAGACGAATCTTAAAACAGATCCAGACTCTTCCACCAAGAGGTGTGATTTCATCCTGACATGTCAGGTGGGTCACGTTCACAGAGGTGCTGAAATCTGACCCTGAAGACCCCCGCTGACACCCACCTTTATGGAGCAACACTCACAGTTAGATGGCTCTCGGTTGTTTAGTCTTTCAGTCTCCGTTTGTCCCACATGTCTCCTCAGAACAGTGAGACACCCGTGGGATGCTGATCCCAGAGTCCAGGCCCTGCTCCAGCTCTATCCCACCACTGTCCAAGTACTCTGCACCCGAGCTGGAGTCGTGACGGAGAAGATCAGTGGTGTTTCTCAGGGTCGGGGTCTGTTCCTGGCTGCAGGGGAGACTAGAAGAGGACGCGATGGAGGCTTGGTCATCAGCCAGTTCCACGTGGATGTCACCAGGGTCGACGGGGACCAGGGAAAGAGGGACCAAAGAGACTGGATCAGGAACGGACGCCTTCAGGAAAGACATATTCAGTCTGTTGAGAAATAGTGTATTTTCAATCAGTGAATTCTGAGAAGACTGAGTGTAAATCATACTGGAGTCTTGGGTTGGTTTTCGGTGGCTGGTGCAGCTCGTCTTGATCTTCGCAGAAACACAGTGAGAAGTGGAACAAGGAGCAGAGAAGTCAGACCGAATGCCAGACTCAGCACAGGCAGCAGTCCTGAGGAGGAAACACGATCAGTTCAAACAAATCCCAGCTCAAGCAAACACACAAACCACACAGCATGACTCCACAGACGTGGATCAGGTTCTTTGGAAGAGGTCAACAGAGAGAGTTTGTCCAAATTTTTGAAAGACTCTGAGCATTAAATCTAAGTCTGAACTGTTAAATCCAGTGATTTCCAATGATTTTGCTTCATAACACTTCTTACAACCCCTATAAACACCTTAAGTTTAGGGTTACATCAATGAAAATCCTGTGATTCCCACACTAGGTTATGTTCTTCTCATTTCATAACCCAATTTTAAGGGAGCAATGATAATCTATAACACCCTCCGTGCTCCCCTGTAGCCCCTCTTCAGGTTAAAATATGATACATTTTAAGGGTATTTGAGGGAGATGCATAAGGTATTGACATGATTTAACAGCCTCAAGCTAAAAATCTTAAAAGTTGGTGCATCATCAGTTTTCCTCTCACCTGATTCGGAAACTGTCTCAACGCACTGAGGGGCAGATTTCGGGGAAGCGGCCATGGAGAAGGTCGGAAAGGAGAAGTTGGCCACGGCGCAGTAGTTCTGACCGGGAGCCAAACCGGTGAAATCAACGTAGGTCACCACTTCCTGGGTCCAAACTGTCCGACTCTGTAAGAATACAGAACAGCAGCTCCTTCAAAATAAAAGCAGAGCCTCAAAAGAGCCTCAGTTACACAGTTCATCACTTATTTGTTTTTAGCTTGAAGGATAAAATCACAATCTTACGCAAAACATCAGATTTTTATCATTTCAGTGGACTCTTTGTTAGCATGCAGGATTGTTTAACGGTAAATAACAGTGTCTGACCTGGTGCACTGAGTGATTGAGCATATTGTACACAGTCACTGTTGTCCAGGGGTCAATCAGTTCAGAGATGGGACAGCAACTCTCCAGAGAGCACCTCCTGTTGGCAGCACAGGGGAATTGCACCTTCACCAAGAGCTGGTCGTCTTTTAAGGAAACAAAGACAGAAGGAGCACTGAAGGCTGCAGTGGAAAGAGGAAAAACAAGAACTTTTAATCATTTTAAACAACATTCATACACAGTAGAAACAAAATCATGTACAAAAGAACGTCAAGAATACTTTTATTTCAACAAATCAACACTCCTCAAACTGTGTCTGAGCTCTGTAACAGGTTTTTTCTGAGTGTTGTACCGCAGACTGACACTGACTGAAATCACTGTAGTCGAACTTGCGTGGTTCGATCCAAACGGTCAAGCTGGGGCTGAGGTGGACGCCGAGACGGATCATGTTGTACAGCTCAAAGTTTGAGAAAGCCTGAGAGACGTCACAGCTGCGTGACATCACCCAAACGCACCACGACACATCCTGCCAAGGGTCCCTGCAACAAGAGCGCATGGTCATGTTATTAGTACTGATGCACAGGAGCAAAAAACAGATGGTTTTGAAAACAGATTGCTAAAAAAAGTGAATTATTAATACCGATTAAATCATAAATTTGTAGACTTGATCTTCCTATAAGGGAGTGTATACATTCATTAATGTATTTAAAATGTGCAGTTTAACCATACATATGATAACTCTTTGATTCCATGCAGAGAAAATTAAGTCCAAGGACAAATATTTAGGTAAGAAACTCCAAAAAAACTAGCTTCCTTTACACACTATGGGCATTTACTACACACACAATGAAGCATAACACAAAATAAAAAGGTGTTTTACATATAAAGTGATATAGATAATAACTTTTAGTGTATTTGGGAACAAAATTTCACAAATAAATTAAAGTAAAAATTTTGCAAAATAAAAATTCACACGAGATAAAATGTCCTTTGTCCTCAGATAATTAGTTAATGCGCTCATAGCAGCAAGACATAGTCTGACGAAGCAGAACACACACACACACACACACACACACACACACACACACACACACACACACACACATGCAGACAGACTCAGACAGGGGAGGACTTACCCCTGAGTCTTCGTCTGCACCGTGTAGGTGGTATTAGGACTGGCATGGGGACAATCCCACCGCAGGAGGCAGCCTAAATCCAGTGACTCCACTGCAGTGTCGCAGACTAACCCAGTCGACCCTGGGGAGTTTGCACGAAACACGTACACCAAAAATAGCACGCGAACAGAGATGCTCACTGACCCGTTAAGTCTGACTGTCACAACTTTGTTAACACTTGCAAGCATGAACTTCCACAGAGCAGAGAGCGGCTCATTGACACACAGGAAACAGCCATAAAAAATGTAAAACGAACTTAAGTACTAACCTTTTACAAGCAGGACGACCATGACCGACATCCCCACCGATGCCCTCAAGCAACCCCTGGTAACACCCAGCGTCTCCATGGCAACTTGGTGACCTCTGGCTCAAGTCAGCAGGACAGTGATGGTCTGAACTTCAACCTGAACATTACCGGAGGTGACTGACTCCTTTCAAAACGAGACAAATGCACCTGTAAAGACACACTGAGGAGAAGCTGCAATAGATTGCAGGGAAGAATGATAGTCTGGAGCCATCAGGAGCATGGAAAGGGGTGGAGAGATAAGGATTTAATTGAAGGCCAGTGTTTTTGTAAGAGAGAGGAACGGCTGTAATCTACTTACTGCAGGATGAGAACTTTGAGAGACAGACAGAGATAGATATAAACTGGTTTCATGATTAAAAAATAAAAAGATCTTTTCCCATTCCTGCTTCATACAGTTGGCTTATCCTCAAACTAGAAAATATTGAATTATTGTAAACACCGAGCTCAATTACACTGCGATTCAACACAGCTAATGTGGACTGATAGATTTCTCCATATTATTAAAGGAAGAAGTTTATAGTTTGAATAAAAAAGGTCAAAATAATCCTGTCCTGGCTATTAATTTTTTCGCTGTCTTCATAATTTTTCAAATTGGGAAAGAGATATACAAAAATTTGATTAAAAAAGTTCTATTCAGGTGGAAAATACGCCACGAAAAAACATTTCAAAACATAAGTCATAAGAGAAACTTTGTTTTTTTCAAGTAAAAGTTGAAAGCAAATGGTATCTTTGCAGCATATGCTAACATGCTAAATGACAACATCAACATTACAGTAGCAATGCTAACATGTCAATGCTGAGCATTTTACCAAAATTTTCTATTTTTAACCATATTCACCACCTTTGTTTAGCATGTGAGTAAGCTAGCGTAACTTATTGTTTGTTATCAAGCTAATTTTAACAGTATTACTAAAAATAATAAAAGGTAGCATGTTGATGATAAAATGATAACGTTAACATTATGGAGCTAACCAGTTTACCATGCTAACAATTTTTTGTTTCATGTGTTAGTGAGCTAACTCTTGCTTTGAATGCTACCAAGCTAGATGCTAACGTTTAAAAAATGCCTACATGCTAACAATAACAATGCTAACATGTTCATGCTAAGCAAGTATGCTTATCATGTTTATTGTTTACCATCTTTGTTAGCATGTTAGAATGCTAAACTGTCATGCTAAAATGTTTGTGTTGATCAGGTATATACTGTACTGACTGAAGATGCTATCCCTTAAGCTAGCATGGCTAAAAAAAGCACATTAGAAGAAAATAAATGCATTCTATCTTTTTATTCAATGCCATCTTTAAATAATAAGAATCTGTACATCTTTTTAGCA
>JAUZTA010000019.1:11751557-11762213 GCA_034780835.1 Ctenochaetus striatus | reverse complement strand
TAACGGATTAAAGAGTATAACCTCTCTTTTTGAAATTAAGTCAAGAAAAGGTATAAAGGGACATTTTTTTTTTAAATAAAAATACCTTCAAATTATATAATGTGGTTCCACAATACCAATGCTGAATCTTTGAACGGTTTTATTTTGAAGGCGCACGCCGACTTCCGGTCCTCAGGCTCGTTGACATGTACTTACCTGATGTAGCGTGACAGTTAAAACACATCAACGTACGTAACGTGCATGTCATTGTGTCCGGCAAACGCCCGGAGGTCTGTCCGAGGTGATCGCAGCAGACTCGGCTTGACCGCGGCCGAACGACCGTTAGACTTCCGTCCTCTCCCCGCGGTGCAAACATGACGCTCAGCCGCCTGGAAAGGCTTCAGGTATGGATCTTCAAAGCGGTCATGGGGGTCTTCTTCGCGGTGTTTCGGCTCTTCTCGCCCGCTGGGTCCGGGGAGAAGCTGCCGCCCGTCCGCAACCCGCTGCTGCTCATTCCGGCGACACAGCTAGCCAAGAAGATCCGGCGAAAAGAGGTGTGTACCCGGCCAAAGCGAGAGCCCGCCGCCGCCGCCGAACAGACCAGCTTTACTTAAATAAATTATTAATAATTTAACCTAATAAATAGACAATGCTAACTTTTTTTTGCTATTTTTACATAAAAAAGTTAAACCAGCTGTTTTTCACTTGATGTAAATTGTGTTTTTTTTTCATACATCCTGGTTCTGTTAGCTTGTTTGTCAATAACGACCTTAGTAGGGTCACTTCCTTATAATTTTTTCATCTTATTTACGGGTCTGCAGGCCTCAGAAAGAGACAGTAACACCTGTGGAATAACAACACACCTGTGCTTCTGATCGGTACAAACATTATATAACGTGACTTTGTGATCCTGCAGCCTTTTATGAAGCACGCAGGGTCAGTTTTATTGAGATTATCAGACAGGCAAGAGGTTTATTACACTATTATGTTGTAAAGCAAAGCCACAAAGGCATATATTGCAGAGTGGGAGAAACACTATTAAACACTCTATTATAATAGGCTTCTCAAACCTTGTATTTATTCTGCAGACTATTGGATTGAGTTGTATTGTTCAGTGTGCAGGTGTTGGTTTAGGTTAAGCTGTAAAAACTAGTTGATTTAATCAGTTTGTCAAGTTTTTTTAGACTTTTGTGATAGAAAAACCTTAAAATGTCACCTGATATAGTATTTCTCACACATTATAAACAGAATGATTAAATTTGAACTGAGAAAAATCACACAATAATCTTTTTTTTTTTTACATTTACAAAGAGCAGTTATTTCATCACCAGTTTTAGAACAAGCCTGTGTTGTGATAAATAAGGAGATCGACCTTGTTTTCCTGATCTGTTGCTGCATATGTGGGTACAACCAATCCTGATAGATACATGAAGCTTTGGCGGTATCAAAGTAGAATACACTCCAGGGGTGTAAAGGTGTGGAGAAAGTAGAAACGCCCAAACCTGACACACTTTTGCTGTCTTAACATAGTTTTTTTTTCTACAGGTGTCAAGTGTCGAGGTGGTGCAGGCTTACATTGACCGGATCCAGGAAGTCAACCCCCTCATAAATGCTGTTATTAAAGACAGGCAAGAACCAGTCATTCCACATTCTCTTATAGTTGAAATTTTATATTTTTGTTGTTTATTTCGAGCTGCATTTCTTCACTGTATGTGATAATAAACTGGATTTTGATATCTGACGAACTGAAACGGACCTGTTCCTGTTTTTCAGCCATGATGCAAAAATCTCAATATCTCAAAAAAGGAAATGGACAGAACTGGTGAAATGGTTTCTTTGTCCCTCTGTGAAGGTTTGACGCTGCCCTCCAGGAGGCGGCCCACGTCGACAAGCTGATCGAGGAGGAAACTGGTGGAGAGGAGGTGCTGGAGGATCGACTGCCTTTACTGGGAGTCCCGCTGTCTGTCAAAGAGTCCTACAGTCTCCAGGGTGAAAACGCATAAATCTGATCTCCTGTCAGTCACCTGAAACCAGGCTTTTCGCTTTGACTTTGAACATCAAAACAACCAGTGTTTGAGTCAGCATTTGATACCGGGAACGTTTGCAAAATGTCCCACCACACACTGATGAAGATGTTTTAACAACGAGGACTGAGTTTGACCCTTTTGTCCTGCAGGCATGCCGAACGCCACAGGTGTGCTCTCCAGGCGAGGAGTGGTGTCTGCGGTCGACGCCTCACCTGTGGCCCTGCTCAAAAGAGCGGGGGCCATCCCGCTCGGCGTCACCAACACCAGCGAGCTGTGCATGTGGATGGAATCCCACAACCACCTGCACGGCATCACCAGAAACGCCTACGACCTGGAGCGGATCCCAGGAGGAAGTTCAGGTCAGCAGCTGTCGGCTTGACCTCCCGACATTAAGTTTATGGGTCAACTTGTCTGTTGGGTTGTGAATCCGAGGCCGTTGTTTGCTTTAGGGTTCAGAGTCAGGGAGCGTTTGTTCAGAACGGCTTATTGTTGCAGCCGCTCTCTTTGTCTCCAGGAATAGCAGCCTGGTTTTGCCTGATAATCATATTACAGAGCAGACTCACAGACACAGAGGCCCCTGGTGTCTGAAAGGGAAACTCTTAAAGGGGAAGGTGAGAGTTGTTTGGAGGCTTTGGGTAGTTTAATTTGCCTCCAGTGATTTGAATCATTGCCAGCTGGGGCCAAAGACTAAATTAAACAATCCTTTACCATTTAAACCTACAAAATACAATATTTTCACAACAAAATGTCTAAGAACAACCACAGGAAGTCAGTAAAGTGAAACCTCTCAGCTGACACTAAAGGCTCTTTGTGGATCCGTCCTTATCTCCTCTTTTCTTTGCCTCAGGCGGCGAGGCTAGCATACTGGCGGCAGCAGGTTCAGTCATCGGCATCGGCTCGGACATCGGTGGCAGCATCCGTATGCCGTCTTTCTTCAACGGAATATTTGGCCATAAAACCACTCCCGGTAAGAAAAAGCTAAGTGTTGAATGTGTATAAATGCAGCTTGTTTGTATCTGATGGGATATAAGACACACAAAGCCATATAACGATGGTTAATCCAATTACAATGTAAAGGCTTAGCTCGCAGTGTTCAGATTACAGAGAATCTCCCCTCAGCTTAACAGAGTTATAGTTATTCTCATTATTAAGCCATCGAGTCTAAAACTCACAGTTTTTTTAATTGTTTTCAGCTGCAGCAAGTAGCTAAAGAAACCAAAGGGAACATTAAGCTGCTGCAGAGCTGATTTTTCCTTTTAGCAGTTTGTAGCTCAGCTATGTTTGGACTTAAATACTCTGAGGCGGCCAGAAGCACGACTCCAAATCTACCAGGTCTCTTCAAAACTGCTGCCGTCACCAGGCTCAGTTTGTTTAGAAACTCTTTCCACATTACCATAGAAGTCAAATATGTCCGTGTTGTGTTCATAAATTGTTTCTGCAGGTTTGAAGAACATGTTTACATATCAGATGTTATTGTAACTGTGATTTGTTTACGCAGGTGTCGTGTCCCATGAGAACCATTACCCAAAATGCACCGGCAGACAGGCAGAGTATGTCAGCATTGGTCCCATGTGTCGCTACGCTGAGGACTTGCTGCCCATGCTCAGGATCATGGCGGGACCCAACGCTCACATGTAAGAGCTGTGTTTGTCCCCTCACCGTATAATCAACCTGCACTTGGTTTCTGCAAATAACAGAGTTTGTTCTCTTTGCTTGCACGTATGCAGTAATTATGTCACCAGAGCTGCTATGACAGGCTTACTTTCACTCACTCTGGTAACAATAATCTGCTTTAAAACACAGTTTTCTCAATCCTAACTCTTGCTTTCATGCTACATGGATGTGGTAATGGGCCTCATGTAGAAACATTTGTGTATTTTTATTTTAAATTCCTTCTCTGTTTCCTTTCAAGTTTGCCCATATATGTCTATTACACAAATACCAACTACAAATATCTCTTAAATTGCTCGTACGTCTCTTAAGAATGAATCGGTTCCTATGATGCACAGTGGCTCCGTAATATCTGGTTTTCCATTTGTGAGGGAAATTGGAAACTATGGCAGTTAGAAATGTAAATAACGTCTCTGTTTATTGAAACCCTTATCAATGCAAAGGACCCAGTTCAAAGTGCAGTTTTGTCAGATTCGCTTGTCCGTCTAATTTGCTTACACTTGTCACAGGTTGTCCTTAAACACCAAAGTCGACGTAAAGAAGCTGCGGTTCTTCACCATTCCCCATGACGGAGGTTCTCCAATGACGACGCCCGTCAGCAAAGAGCTCATTGAGATTCAGAGGAAGGTGTGTTTGATATGTTGCTCAGAAAAGTCTACAAAAGATGCAAAGCGAGTGCAGGAAAACTCAGCATATCTGGACGGTTTTTTTGGAACTAAAATCACATAATGTTCCTCCAGGTGGTGCAGCGTCTGGAGGCCGACCTCGGAGTCAAAGTCCAAGAAGTGCGTTTCCCCGAGCTTCACTACAGCTTCCAGATCTGGGACACCTACATGGGTCTCCCTGATAAGGACGGCAAGGTGAGCCGATAACCTCACGATTGTGTGGAACAGCTGGTCAGAGGTCAGCGAGGGTTTTGTCTGTTTTCCAGAGTGAAGCTGAACAATTGTTTCCTAACGTCTCACACAGACAGAAAGCAGGCAGAGTCGTAGTCACAGAACCTTTTTTGTTGTTGTTGTCTGCTGCCAAGAAATGTTTCACTAATCTGTTGAGACACATTTGCAAGGTCCCGTTCACTGGTTCTTGGCATAAAAATGTAACTACAAACAGTTCTTGAAAAGTAATGAACGACTCGACTTCAGTATAACTATGATGTACTTGACTTGAGTTTTTCTGTTGCGTGCTACTTTTTGCTTTCAACATTTTAAAGAAACATACTGTGCTTTAACTCTTCTGCATTTGTTCAACAACTACAGCGGATCTTTACTCTAAGATTAAGATTTAACATAAAAGAACATTGTGCAGTGTAAAAGATTAAACCTCTAGTTCCTCAGTTGAACCTCACACAAAAAGAGATTTCCTCTGAATCGCTCAAACAGCTTGTGGGGTCAAAGAAGTTCAACTATTGAACTATTTACCCCTAAAAATACTGAAACTAAATTGATTGAAATGGATTTTTTAAAGGCAAAATGCAAATGTCCGTGCTTTTATTTTACTAAAATTCAATTTGGACCACATTAACAAGTTGTTTTCCCTTGAATTATTGATGATCTGATAAAAATCATTGGGTTTAAGGTAATAAACTCTTTAAAATTTTTTAAGAAGCCATGCTAGAGAGAGTTTGAGTGACTCCAGTAAACAATCTGACAACAAACAACATTCCTCTGTTCCTCTGAAGGAGCTTAACTGTAAAACAAACACTGCATTTCATAACAAACCATTTTCAACTGTGTTTAATCAGTGTGACAGATTGCTTTTAAGTTTTAGCAGGGTTGCAATTTTTAAGAGAAATCTATTATTTTGCTGAATTATCCTCCACAAGCAAACATGGGGTAGAGTCGGGTCTTATGCAAAAACACAAACAACCCCACTTTATATTCCAACAGAACTTATGAATAATTCTGTTACCACTCAGCATTACAAACAGTACGTTAAAGATTGGTATTTCTGAAGAACAGCTACACAATAACTTCTGTCTTGTGTTCTGGATTTTCACGAAGCACACTGCTCGTTTTAAAGGCACGTAGAGACTAATGATTCACCTGCCTGTCCCAAATGAAAGCCTGGTGTTGACACAGTACACACTCACAGTGCAGCTAAGGACACGAGCACAGGTCACGACAATAATAACTCCATGAAATGTCCGTATTACACACCCACATTGTACTTAATGCGACCTTAAAAACAAAAGCTAAGTGTTAAAAATGTTTTCTTTCTCCAGTATCCGAAGCCGATGGCCGAGATGATGGGGGAACCAGGACGACCCGCATGGCCACTGTGGGAGCTGCTGAAACGGATGGTGGGAAAATCTGATCACACCATGGCTGCTATCGGTGAGATGGGAGAAGTATATTTTATATTATTAGTTTTTAACTTGTCTTATTCAGTCAAGTTTTACTTTCACCCCATCGTGTTTAATAATAAGTGAATTAACACCTTCAGGTCTGGGCCTGGTGGGGACCCACATATCCAAACCCTCACCCTTCATGATCCAGCAGAAGGAGAAGCTGCAGAAGAAGATGGATGAGCTGCTGGGGACGGACGGTATTTGTTTTTACCCCTCACACCCCAGAGTAGCTCCAAAACACCACCACCCACTCTTCAGACCCTTTGACTTCTGCTACACAGGTGAGTCCCTCCTTAAGTTTAAGGGCCGCCACACCACTTCAGTCTTTGGGGGGAAACAAAAGTCATATTTTCTAGAAGCTGCAGCTTGATTTCATAGGTGCCAAAACAAATACGGCTGTTTTAGCTCACTGCCGCTAATAAACAAAACACGGTCTCATCAGTTTGCTGTAATTAGTGGACATTGGTGTCAGCAACTCACATGCAATGCATCTTGGTACATGTAGGCACTGTCGACGTGGCTCCACAAGCAGAACTGAGCTCTCTGGATCAATATGGCACACAGTTAAGATTTTATTGCTCAGTTGACTACATTTATCATAATGAAATGAGGCAGTGTTTTCTTCAATATAATTACCCATAGAGGTTCTGTAATTACAACTGTTGCACATTATTCATTAAATGTGAATAACGGCGAGTGCTGGAAGAATATTACTAATTTAAACATCTGATAAAACAGAAACTACCATCTAACATGATGCTGGAGTTTTGTATTTTTGGTGATCTGAACTAAACTCAGACACAACGATAATCTAGTTGACAGAACATCTCCTGACCTCCAGTGAAACGGTCATAAAGTGGTCCGGTCCAGCAGTAAATCATGTCATCCACTCTCCTCCACACTCAGGTATATTCAACACTCTCGGGCTGCCGGTCACGCAGTGTCCTCTGGGTCTGGGCGAGGAGGGCCTGCCCCTCGGCGTGCAGGTCGTAGCTGGGAAGATGCAGGACCACCTGACCCTCGAGGTGGCTCTCCACCTGGAGAAGATGTTCGGAGGCTGGAGGGACCCTGGAGCCAAGTAAAACCTCACAGACTAACAGCCATTACCAAATCCACAGAGTGGAGCTGGTTGAAGATCGTCAGACTGACGCTCTGCCTGTATCGCTACTTGCTGTAACACTCAAATACCAAGAGGTACTACCAGATCACTAAATGTTGACGTGGAAGAGATGGACTTTTTTTTTTTTTTTTTTTACTAATAAAGGAATTTAGCCGTTTCTGTAAATGCTAGTCATGATTTTATAAATTGCTATTCAGTGACTGTTGCGCCATGAGAACAAGCTTTAAGAAAGGATTATTTTTTAGATTAGTTGAAAAACCTGAATTAAACAAACAAGGCTTTTGTGCTGTTCATGCCGTCCTTTTACAGAACTCGCAAGATTCTTTCTTTCTTGTTTTTGCACCTGTACAGGTACATTTGTAGATGTATCCTCAGGTCACACTGGTGGAGCTAAACTGGGAGTACGTATATGTTTTAGAATTAAAAAGGTGCAGGTTGAGCTGGATGAACATATGCAACAAAGCTACAGAAGACGAGTCGAGTGTGTTGAGGACACGCGCCCACATCCTGCCAGAGTGGAGAACAAATCCCCTGCGTACAGATCACCTGGAGTCATACGGAGTCATAATCAGTACTGGACTCTGAAATATGTTTTAATGTACTGACAAAAAACTAAAAAAATCCGTAGCTGCGAGATAATATGAATGTTTCATAATTGCAGTTGATTTGTTTGCCTGCTTTACATTCGACTTGCTCGTTTCTGTTAATTAAAAAAAAAAAAGGTCTGACTCTTTTTTTTTTACTCGTGTAATTTCAACGCTTCTAATAACTCAGTGGTGTTTTGCAGCAGGTCTATTGCACATGTTACCAACCTGCAAAAACGTCTCGCTCTGAAAAACCCTCCATACGTCAGTCAGAATGTTCTTTGTGTGATGTGTTGAGGAGCAGAAAAAAGCATCATAAAAACCGTCAACAGGAAACCCGGTGATTTCCCTCAAAACAAAACAAAGTGAGACTGAAAGATAAGAATGAGAACACCCCCCCTGGAGTCTGTTGTCACTTTATTTTCTTCCCTTCTTATGAAAAAGGATGAAAAATTATTAAACATCTACCAGAAGGCTCCAAACAGAACTTGACAGCATTGACAACTATTTACTGCTTAACTTTGTGTCACCTCTATGCCGACCGACATTATTGATCTCTTTATTTTTCAAATCATGATTCTGTTCCGAAAGGTCCAAGATAAGCTGCAAAATGTCACATTCATACAGAAAAAATACAGACAAGCTCGTCTTTTCTTCGTTCTAGACACATGACATGCTTGTACCTCAGAGTACAAATGTAGAAAGGTGCCTGCTGTGATAATAACTGTTCAGCTCAGACTCAAACATAGCTCTCTCACCCCTCCTGACCACAACATCACTCAGGAATCGGAGGTGACTTAAAAACAGAAAAACAATAAAAGGGGAAGGGGGAACAACCGAACAAAAAAGGACAGAAATATTCTTCAGAGTCCTGCATTTTGGCAGCGCAGGAAAAGGGAGGACCTCTCTCTCCTTGACGATCTCTCACCCGCTCGATTTTGGCCCAAATGTGTACGCAAATACTTGTATGTGTGTAAACTTTTTCTTTCTTTTTTTTCTCTTTAAGTGAATAAGAAAACTTGGGTGTGTGGTTTTAAGTGAGTGAAGCACCTCAGGAGGTGTTGGTGATGGGTTTGTATTTCTTGAGGCGGGTCCACTGCCCCGTGGAGTAGTTCATTTCGAAGACTGTGTCCACCAGCATGGTGGTGCTGCCCGTGCCGTCGGCTTTGGGAAGGACCTCCGTGTGTTCGCTCAGCTTGATCTGGATGATGTCCCCCTGCTCCGGGCAAGGGTTCTCTGCAACAGGAGGTGGACTCGTTATTATTGGTCCAGTCAGGTTTGTGAATGTACATCTATTATTATGGACACTTCCTGTAATTATGACTGTGTATTGCAGTTATGCCTCTGACTTAAATTAATTTCTGTGGAAGAATGTAACACCCTTTGGGCCTATAATGAAAATTTTCATGCTAACTAAAACATTTTTCATGCTTTAGGGACTTGTACTAGAGTTGGGCTAATTTGTAAACAACACTGACCACAAGTCTGCGAGGAAACATCAACATGTCTAAATATCACTTTATAAAGTGGTATAAATATTAGACTACTGAGGCAAAACACTGACAATGATCATAAATAAATGTGTATGAAAAACTCAAATGGCTGCTGTACCTCTGGATCCAGCCATGAAGCCCAGGATGAGCGCCTTCTCTGGTCTGGTGACCTTGTTGGCCGTCTTGAACATCTCCTGGGCAGCGTACATCTGGTCTCTCTGAGGAGCAGAAAGAGAATGCAAAAGAAAATAAGTTGGATGAGATGAACAGTAAAGGAACTAAATGAAGAGATTCTGTATTACTGAAGACTTAAAGAACATTTTGAGGAATATTTATGGTGTGTTTTTTAACTGCACACAGCTCCACCTTACCGTGAGTGAGAGATTCTTTTTGGGCTGAGGCTGTGGTGGCGTAGGGGTCGGTGTTGGAGTCGGGGTTTGAGGGGTGGTTGGAGGCTGAGTGGGGGTCTCCGGCTGGCTGGCAGTCGCAGCTGCTGGAGGCCCGTTGCTGGCGGGGGTGGAGACCGGCGTGCTGGGGGACGTTGGGGTTGCGGGATTTGCTGTGTTGCTTGCGTTGTACATGGGTGTCCTCTGTTTGTACTGCCCTGGTAAGGTGGTGGTGGTGGTGGCGCCAGCGCCCACTGCTGCCGACTCCTCTGGTTGGCGAGCCGACTGCAGCGTGTCCCGTCCTGTACCGCCAGCGTTCGCTTTACAGGAGGTTGGCAAAGGAAAGGAATTGTGAGACTGACATAATAATGTGAAAACACTGAACTGAGCTGAAAATACAAAGCTGTGTGTCCAACCTGGCTGTGCCTCGGAGCTGGGAATGTATGAGGAAGAGGGAACCATGCTGGGTGTGGCTGGTAGGTAGCTGGTTGACGGCAGAGGATTCTCGTTCAACGCCCCCAGTTTCTGCAAAACAAAACAGTATTTGTTATTTGAAATAAACAGAACAAGTGAGTAAGACAGAAACAGTGGAAATCATGAGGAGTGGACTTGATCACACAAACCTGTGCAGAAACGAGGCCAGCAGCGTAGTCGGGTGTCGTGTTTTCCACCACCGCTTCTTCTTTGGCTGCTTTCTCTCCCGTCTCCGTTTCTACGGAAAGAAAACATTAAAAAGCGTTGGAGTTATCCCACATTATTTTGACTAAAGTGTTGACAGTAATTCTAAAACTTTTGACTGACAGACAGCTGGAAGCATAACTACCTAAAGTCTTTCTTCTCCTCTTGGCTTCTCTTCCAGCTCCGACCATGTCCAGCTCTGAAATATCTAACAGCTGCAAAGGAAAAAAAACAAGGACAAATCTGAAAGCAATGTCATTCCAAATACACAAGTTTAGATGATAACCAAGTCATAAGAAAACACAACCAAAGCACCATCACATGAAGGTTTTCTGGAAGTTTAAGTTTTCTAGTAGCATATTTTAAAAAAA
>JAUZTA010000019.1:11623089-11638602 GCA_034780835.1 Ctenochaetus striatus | reverse complement strand
ATTCACACAGACATCAGTGGAAACTCCCTGAGTGTGTGTGTGTGTGTGTGTGTGTGTTTGGCTGTGTTCGTGTAGACAGGACAGCTGCTGAGGAAAGGTTAGCCTGGACCCAGCTTTTGTTTTTCATATGTAAATGATGTGAGAGGATGTTTGAATTTCATGCTGCATGCAGTGGTTTTCTCTTTCTCTGGAAAGCTCGACTGCTTAGATTCTCAAATTTTACACACTCTTGATAAATTTTTTTTTACATAGCAATGAATTTTACACACACTAAGCTTGTTTGGCGGTGAATTTAAAGGAGCAAAGTCAGCTGTGCTTGTCTGATAAATATCAAATTTGAGTTGGTCTCATATTTCAAGAAAAAATTACTGGAAATGAAAAACCGAATTAAAAAAAAACCGCTAAACTTGTCTATATTATCAGTCTGTGATGCGAACTTCTTTGTTTTTGTCAGAAGGAAAAGACTTCCTGTTATAACCACTTGTTTCCTATTTAAGGTTTTCGGTTGTTTTTTTGGTCAATAAAGGATATATGGTTTATGATTCTGTGTGTTTGTGTGTGTTCGTGTGCTTTTTTTTTGGCTTTTGTTTTTTACTTTGAAGACAAACTAATTATTTCTCTTATCTTCTAAACAACATATCATAAAACTGCGCTGTACTCTGGTCGACTGAGCTGCTGAAAGGTAAATATTCTCTTGTCTAACAGTTTTCCTCATATTAAGACACTAAAGAGTTGATAAAACAGGTTACAAATGAAACTGAAACTCTGAATAAAACTTTTGATCCTGAAGACAATGCAGTGAAACCAAAACTTTATGTGTAAAATATCATTTTGAATTCTGTTGTGGTGCACTAGAAATATCTTGACATGATGGTAAAATACACCTTTAAGGCGGTAGGAGGTTAACAATCTGGTTTAAAGCAACACTAACATGGCCAATGAGGCTGAAGCCAGACTACAAAGTACTCGTAAGGGTCACATGTGGGAAGAAGCTGTCAGAGGTGCAGAGGAAGAGATGTCAGGAGGAAGGAGGAGGTGTGGTGAAACTGTTTATTTTTTTTTAGAGTCGACTATGTAAAACCATAACATTTCCTAACCACGACTGGTTGAAAGGGTAAAAATAGAGCCCTGAACAACAGTTTCTAGGCAACTTCACCTGCTGCCACAAACTGGTGTAAACATGCAACTGGTGTGACTCCAGTGGAAGTAGACATTAGAGGACAGAGAGAGCAGCCACGGAGGAATAATCGACCTCCAGAGGAAACTGTATCTGTTGGAGATGAGCAGGAGCAGCTCAGAGGAGGATTAAGAAGCTGAGAGGCGGCGCGGCGGTCGTGTGCGACAGGGACAGTGAGGTGAAGCAGGAAGTGTCCCTGCTGTTAAACACACACAGAGGCGTTTTCTCTCTACCTCTGCACACCGGAGGCGGCGTCCAGGTGCCGTTCTCCAGACACCTGCTCCTTCCAACGCCCTCCATGGCGTAGCCGCCAAAACACGAGTACGCCGCCACGTCCCCGAACTGGAACACGGCCCCCCGCACCACCCCATTGGCCACGTGGAGGGGGGGGCCACAGGACACCCCTGTATAACAGCCCAGATGGAACGACCCACGAGTTACTCACTAGACGTCTTTTTGTTTGCTCGGTCTGAGTTAACGTCTGTCTTTAATGAGCTGAATGACTGATGACTTTTCTGAATGAAACATGTCAAATCTTCTGTTTGAACAAAAGAGAGCTGCTGATTCCACAGGAAGTGGACAGAAACACAGAAACACCTCACAATTCAGCGTGGCAGCTTGATTACATTATTGTCAGACACTTGATAGATTTTTTTTCCAGCAATACAAACAACAACCTTAGAAACAGCTTCACCTGAGCAATACGAGCTTCCAAAAATGAGTATATTCATGTCACCTCTGTATTACATTGTAAGGTGTTTCTGTTTTCTTGTCTACCCCTTGTATATCTATGAAAAAACAAAGAATATTAAGTTGTGCAATGTGAAGTTAGAAATCTGTGTCCAATCAAATCAAGCTGTGTTTTCTTCATCCCTCATTAGCTGTGAAGACAGTAAATCTCATGCTCGACAACATCTCTCTCAGAAGAAGGTTCTCCTCGGGACCAAAACATCACTGGAAAGCATCATGTTAACATGCAGACAGGAGAATTAGCACCATGCAAACAAGCAACGAGCCACAGCGAAGGGAAGCGCCATTGTGCTGCGCATTGAGGACAACTGCATGTAAGAAAGATGAGAGGACCGTCGGACAAAGGTTGCCATAGAAGCTGCAGAGGTGCCTGTAATTAGTGCAGCAAACAGGACATCAACACAGCGTTTGATGCAGCCCCGTTTGTTCAGATAAAAGAGAGAGAGAGACGGACGGCAACACAGAGGAAATGGTACTTCAGCCAACAGCCGTGCAAGTGTAGAGACGCGTCTGGTGCAGGACAACATGCAGAGGTGTGACAGATCAAAAACACAAGTTTTACTTGATTATCTCGTTAATTCTGAGGTGTATTTTGAGTTAAGGAATATTGAAATCTCTTGATTGATTACTTTCTTCAAACATAGCTCAATCACATGACCTGGATCTCAGAGTGATCAAGGAGCAGCAAAGAAGTGACCGATTAGAGCGTAAATGATTTGTGCTTTGTGAGGCCAAAAGAGTTCAAACAAACTTAAAAATCTGGACAACACAGTGATGAACTGCATCAGTTTACTACAAAAACACTTAACATGAGCAAATCTATCATTTATCATTTACGATCAAAGATGACAGGAGCAGAAAAGGTTGTTTGGTATTGTTCACCTACGTTCACACACTGAGCTGATGGAGCTCCAGGTCTGGTCCGGCCTGCAGGTGATGGTGCCGCTGCCTTTGACCTGCTGACCTTTGGGGCAAGTGACACGGACCGCCTGCCCGACGCGGAACTCCTGCTGGGAGCCGTTGGTGCTGCCGTCCTCCCTCCAGCCTGGAGGAGCCGGACAGGACTTGGCTGTCAGGAGGAAACAGGAAAACACAACAGAAATGATGGACTGATTTCAGACAACTGGAACTTAATAAATGTTTGGTGCTCAATAATAAACATGAATAAATGTGTTTTATGTTCCCAAAGTGTGTTTTTATTGCAGCATCATCTCTTTGTTCTCTAAATATTACATTGTTTTTACTTTGCTGCTTGTAAATGTTTCTCATATGAAAAAAATTTCACATTTTGGTTTCAGTTTTACTCATATCGTCTGACCTTCAAAACAGGTCTCTTCCAGTGAACTGACTCAAAGTTTCTGGTAAACAAAAGGAAGAGTTTCCTCTAAATGACTCATTCTGGAGTGCAATTAAACCCTCTCAAGTTGCAAAGAATTCTGGGTGGGGTGTGAGCTCACGGTCTGTGGTGGTGCAAACTCTGCAGCAGTGAACATGTTTACAAGCTGTAGAAGGTTCAAAGTCAAACGTAACGGGAACTCAGATGAGCTGTGTGAGACCCAGTGGCTTAAATTCAACTTCCGCCATATTTCACAAGCATGCTGCTGTGTTAACGCCGAAGTACGGTGTGCAGAGCTTTTCACCTTGGCAGGTGGGGAACGTGGAGCTCCAGGAGTTGCCCCCGATACACACCACCAGAGGATCTCCCACCAGACTGTAGCCTTTGTCACACTGGAAGCCCACAGCGCGCCCTGTGTTCAGGCTGTGCTCTTGCACTTTGCCGTGCAGCATCTGTTTCGGGCTGACGCAGCCTTTGGCCACTGGCATGGAGTAAAATAAAAGATTAAATGATTTAGAAACAGAAAGAGAAAGAAAAATAATGATGCTGGATGTTGATCGTGATCAGTTATTCTCCGCACTTTCACATGTAGGTGCTGGCAGGCTCCACGTGCCGTTGGCCAGACAGGTGAGCGTCTTTGGGCCGACCAGCTGCAGGCCGGCGTTACAAACATAACTGGCATTGTGTAAGAAAGTGTCCCCGGTGGTCTGGACCTGTGCACTTTGTACGGCTGGTGGAGGCCCGCAGGACTGTGCTGAGGAGACATTAGACGAGCTTCAACAAAGAGTCAAAGGTGTGGTTGCGTAGATGTATGTATGTATGTATGTGTCATGTGTGGATGTTGCATAACATAATGAGTAACTCCAGTTCACACCTCCTTTACCTTCATCTTAATACGATCTAATTTGCTTCAACATTTTTCTCAAAATGTTTAACATTTATGTCTGGAATCAAGGCTATGGACATCTGTTTTTATTATAATGGCCACAAAACGCTAAAACTGAAAAATGGTGCAATGCAAACTGAGCGGAGTTGTTTCCATCACATCTAAATTTACATTTTTTTCCACAAACAGTTTTTGAAACAGGAGGAATTGTGTTCTTCTGGATTTCCAGGTTTCTGTCTCGTGGAGTGACTTTTAATCACAGTCCTGTCGTATGAAACAGTGTCCTCTGTATTTACACAGCCAGTTCCTGAAAAACAATTTTTAAAAGCCTCCAGAGAACATGTTTTTTATAATGGCTGATATGCGTGGGGAGTTAGTCATTGCTGGTTTCAGTAATCTCAAGGTTCATAACTTTACTGACAAGCCTTCCAACGAAAGGATTAAACATTGGACATTTTTACAGAGATTTCCTGGTTTGTCCTTCTTGTGTAAACAAACCTACCAACACACACTGGCTGGGTGCCGCTCCATGTTCTGTCTCCCTGGCAGGTCTGGATCGAGTCTCCCTGTGACAAAAGAACCAACGTGTTTAGACCAAAAGAGAGTTTAACCACTACTGATCTGCAGTGGAGAGTAATATGATACAATACAAATCCATGATAAAGATTTTTTTCACATTGAGCTTCAACAATAAACCCTGTTATATAAAACGGTGTAACTGGTATTGAAGCCTGCAGTTTGGCTTTCTGCTCTGTTTGTGCCCTCAGTGTGACATGAGGACTCTGGTTTCAGAGCGTTAAAGCTGAGGAGGCTAGCATGTCAGCTGCTATCAGTGTCATCTGGAACAGAGTGACTCGGCTCCCTCTGTTAGCTCTGTGAACACACACAGCTATTGATTGCAGCGGAGAAATCATGTGACTTGCTGTAATCTGACTGTTAGCCATTAGGTCTGTGTGGAAAGCCTGCTGCAGGGGAAGAACAGGGGAAGAGAAGCAGCAATACGGAGGAGCGTTCAAGACTGTTTTTTAAGCACTATTGTACACAAATTAGACCTTTAAGCAGTTAAGAAACTTGAAAAAATAAATGCTGTTGAACTCAGTTGCAAAGCAAAGCAAGACTGTTTTCTACTTTCCACAGATTAGTGTTTGTTTTTGCTAATCTTTATCATGTTGTTTTACGTGTTTAGTTTTCAGGTGAGGTAATTCATTAACTCGTGTTTTCTAATCTTGGCTGCTAAACTAATAAATCTTACAAAATGACTCCCAGCCTGATGGGCAGTACCTTCATGCTAAAGCCTGGCTGGCATGAGTACATGACAAAGTCTCCATAGTTGAAGCTGTCCCCCTCGGTGACACCGTGGAGAAGAGGTGGAGGTTTCTCACAAACCACCAGCTCACAGGAAACTGAGAAGATGCTTGGCGACCAGCTTCCACCCAGCTGAGCACAAAAAACAGCAGAAAAGACAAGAAAGTACAATGTCATTTATGGTTTCTAATTGTCATGTTCAGTGGAAAAAGGGAAGATGTGTGCAAAGCTTTGTCATTTTATCACTTCCTTTGATTGCAGCAATGATGCTCAATAATGTAATCGCTATGCACAAACAGTTTGTAACAGAAAAAAAAAAACATTTCACCAAAGTATCCTGCTGGGTTTCAGGCTCCAAAACAGCTGAGTCACACATTATTATTATTATTATTTTTTTATATTATTTTTTCGGGCTTTTTGGCCTTTATTTGATGGACAGAGTTGAAATGGGGAGATAGAGAGAGGGGGTGGTGACATGCAGCGAAGGGTCGAAATCGAACTTGTGACCACCGCGCAGAGGACTGAGCCTTCTGTATATGGGCCGCACTCACTACCAAGAGAGCTAAACAGCGGCCCGCCTCCACACAGATTGACCCAGAATATGCTGTCAATGATTATCTATCTAGCTAGTCAGACGAAGATTAAGAGTCAATGAGACTTTGACAAATCATTGATCAACATGTTTTCCTACCTGACACTCAGCCAGTGCTGACCCCTGCAGGTAGAGGCCAGGAGGGCAGGAGAGGGTGATGGTGCCTCCTGCAGGAGTGAGCTCCTTCCCAGTGATCACCACATGAGGCATGGAGATGTTGCTGGGCAGCATGCAGGGGGTGGGGAGGCACCGGATGTTGTGTTTGGACCAGTTGCCGTCTCTCTGGCAGGAGAGAGAGGCCGTCTGTGTGGCCAATTTGTACCCATCGTCACATCTGGACAGCAGAGAAAAACAGGTTTGAAACTTCACTGTCTCCTTATTGGCTCTTAAATTATTTAAAAAAAAATACAAAAAGCAAACATCTTCTTCTAGATTTTTTTTCCCCACACAAGAGGTATAAAAAAACAATTTCAAGCGATTGACAATAAGTCTGAAGGCATTGCAACAAGAGTAAAGTTTCACCAAATCCCACAAATTCACTGGGACTGTAAATGAGTAATACATTTAATACATTCTGTGGCTTTTGTCTATCAGAAATACCAGA
This sequence comes from Ctenochaetus striatus, assembly GCA_034780835.1. NCBI lineage: Eukaryota > Metazoa > Chordata > Actinopteri > Acanthuriformes > Acanthuridae > Ctenochaetus > Ctenochaetus striatus. Next base: position 11,631,952 of record JAUZTA010000019.1, on the reverse strand, counting down.
AAAATTGGGGTTTTACACGAATGACGATGATGACTACAGTATTTACCTGTATGTGATTTTGTTTGGAAAGGTGAAGGTGTCTCCCATCACCTGTGCGTGAGCTACAACTGGAGGTTTTCCACAGTTTACAGGCTCACAGCTGATCCTGGGTTCCCCCCACCTGCCGTCTCTTCCACAGGAGAGGTGTGGATACCCTTTAGGCTGGTAGCCTGGCCGACACCTGTATATAACCGTGTCTGAGAAGGTGGCACTGCCGCCCTGCTGGACAGCGTTGGGTACTGTGGGCGGAGCGGCAGTGCACCTCCCCCTACCACACATGGGCACACCAGGGCTCCACACCCCTCCCTTCTCACACACAGCCTGAGAGGGACCCAGCAGCTTGTAGCCGTCGTCACACTGGAAGTGCACCTGGTCTCCACAGGCGCGGTCACGCCCAAGAACCACCCCGAATTTCAACATGGGGAGGGCACAGACGCAGGGCCGGCACTGGGGCACCGTGCCCACCCAGAAGCCTTGGGCAGAGCACCGCAGGATGGGATCCCCAACCACCTCGTAGCCGTCGAAGCAGACATACTCCACCACGTCATTGTAGTTGAAGCTTGAGCCGTTCAGGAAGCCGTGACTGATGTCCTCAGGTGGGTCACAACTTATGATGTCACAGCGGGGTGCAGGCTTGTCCCAAAGTCCATCTGACTGACAAATACGCGTAGTATCACCGTTAAGTGTGTATCCCTCTTCGCACTCATACTTCACCTTGCTGTTGAAGCCAAACTCTGACCCCAACACACGGCCGTTGGGTATTAGCGAGGGTTTGTCACAGCGGGCTTGGACACAACTAGGAGACTCATGACTCCACGTGCCATCAGCCTGACAAACACTGACAGCTTTCCCTTTTAAGAGGAAACCAGGCTGACAGCTCAGCTCTATCTGATTATTATAGCTGTACTCCTCTCCTTTGAAAGTGATATCACTGGGGAGTTTAGGAGGACCACAAACTACTGGCTCACACCAAGGTTTCTCTCCGTTCCACTTCCCATTGGCCTGACAGGTGATGGTGTTGCTACCCTTTAGCACAAATCCAGGACTACACTCATAGTGCAGAACCTCAGGATACACAAAAGCTCCTCCGTGAGCTGTGCCGTTAGCGATAGCACCTGGGTCACCACAGGAAACAGGTCGACACACTGGGGCGTCATTAGTCCACAGTCGACCCGATACACACTGCCTCACAGCTTCCCCCTCCAGCTCATATCCTTCCTCACAAGTATAAGTGACCATGCTGCCGAGGGAGGTGTCAGTCACATTCAGCCAGCCGTGCTCTGGACGAGGTGGTGTTTCACACTCTGCCGGGACACAGGACGGGGCCGTCCCATTCCAGCCCCCGTCCTCCTGACACACCAGTAGTGTGGGGCTTGTGAGGTCGTAACCTTTGTGGCAACGGTACTCGATTAATGTTCCATGAAGGAAGCTCAAGTCCATGGATGTGGTTAGTGTTCCAGTGTCTTTTGAAGCAGTATCAGAGCCTTCACTCTGCCGTATCACCCTGACATAATCCCCAAAGTCAATGTGAGGAGGCAGGCCGCAGTCTGAGGGCACACAAACAGGGACAGAACTGGACCAACCGAACTCCTCGCAGGTCAGATGGTCCTGGCCTACCAGCTGGAAGCCAGGAAAGCAGCTGTAGAAAATGGTGACACCAAAACTGTGATCCTGGCCCTCTACAAATCCATTATCAATAGGTTGGGGCGGGCTACAAGAGATCTGCTCACAAGCAGGGGGCTCTATGTCCCACTGCCCATTGGCCAGGCACTTCAGAGTCTCTGGGCCTTTGAGACGATAGCCACGACGGCAGGAGTAAGTGGCACTGTGACCAAACTGAAGCTTTGTATACACTGTTTTTCCATTGGCTATCTGTTTGGGGATCGAGCATTCAATAGGGCGGCAAGAAGGTACCTCCCCAATCCAAAGTCCCTTCTCTCCACAGAGGACAGTAGAGTTGCCTACTAAATTATACCCAGTCTTACAGCTGTACAGTGCTTTGCTAAGGTACATCAGACCTTGGACATCAACAATACCATTAGAAATCTCAACAGGTTGAGGGCATTCAACTGGAATGCACTCTGGGTAAGGACTGCTCCACTGCCCGCTTGCTAGACAGGACACAGAGCCTTCCTTTCTTAAAGTAAAGCCATCCATGCATGTGTAACTCACCAAGGAGCCAAAAGGGAACGGGGGAGGGGATGAAGAAGGGCCACCAAATGACACTTCAGGTGGGGGGCCACAAAACACCTGCTTACACACTGGAAAGGTGTCGTTCCACTCCTGAGATGTAGTGCAACGAAGGACCCGGGCCCCCTCGAGGACATAGCCATCCTCGCAGGACAATTCAACTGTTCCGGATTCAGGGTCCAGGCCCTTGAGTACCAGGTGGTTCTCCTCCAGCGGTGGCTCCGGACACTGCACAGGTGAGCAGCGCGGACGCCTCGTCTTGTCCCATCTCCCGTACTTCAGGCAGGTCCAGGTGGCATCTCCTGCCAGCTCGTAACCCTCATCACAGACATACTGCACTTTTTGGCCCACCTGAAAATCGGACCCTTTGTAGTGTCCATGGAAGATGTCAGGAGGAGGGTCACAGGTCAACAGGACACAGGTGGGAGGGTCAGCGTTGGACCACTGTCGGTTGGCTTGGCAAACTCGCTCTGGACGACCGACGAGTCTGTATCCTGCGTTACAGGCATACGTCAGCTTGCTGTTGAAGGTTAATCGGATTCTGCTCTGTGGGGGAATAAAGAGAGGTAGATATCATTTAACATATTTCGAGACCCTCATGTGACATATTTGAAATAAAATTGAACTAACATCCCTGACACTGGATGGGGTTGTGCCATGCGGTCTCTGAATAAGCAAAAATATTAGTATTTTACATATGTATTATTTTTAATCATTTTAAGGCGATTAATGTGTGAAACGTGTGTTAATTCCAATGTTTGTGGCTAACCTGGATGTATCCATTCTTGAGAGGAGGAGGACTGGGGCAGGACACAGGTATACAGGTAGGTAGGACTCCTCCCCACTCTCCATTGGCTTTGCAGGTCCTCCTCTTCTCCCCCTGGATGAGGAAGCCTTTATAGCAGCTGTACGCCACCACAGCCCCAAAACTATAGTTTGTTCCAATCATATAGCCCCGTTCGATGCTCTCAGGCCTGGAGCACCTCACTGGCACGCAGCCAATATTGTATGGCGAAGGCTCCCACTCTCCTCCCATCAAACATCTCAGCGTGGCTGTGGTGTTGAGCATGAACCCCTCCTCACATTTATAGCTAACTTCAGTGTTGCTGGCGTATTTGGGCTTGTTAACCGAATCTAAAATCGCATGGGAAAGTTCAGGCGGGCGTAGGCAGAAGTTTGCGATGCAGCGAGGGGCCTCCATGCCATCAGGGGGTGCCCACACACCCTGAGCATTACACACCATCTTAGAGTTGTTGCCAGCAACGTATCCATCAGTGCAGAAGTAGTTAGCTGTGTCTCCGAACAGCTGATGGCCCTCGTAGGGCTCGGCGTGGTCGATGGCAGGCGGGGGGCCACAGGAGCGGGGAACGCACTGAGCAGAGCTGTCACTCCATTGGCCATTTTGAAGGCATTCTCTGGTCTCTGGGCCAATTAGAGTGTAGCTGTGAAGAGACCGAAAAAGATCAGCAATCAGAGAGCATTTAATAAAACCAATAACTGTGATTGTTAGTGAACCGTTTTCAAATATGGCAAACTGAATTCTAATTAATTCTGCTTACTTATCAAACTTTGTCCTCTTGACTCACTGTTACACAACTTCTGATAAACTATTTATTATTAATGGACCATCATGAGGTCAAGCTGGTTCAATCACCAATTTTTAAGGCTGTTTGAGTATTCTCCTATAGACACACATCCACTGATGATATTAGTCAAAAAGCTGCATATTCTAATTTTTATTGTAATAACAGGTACTATATCCAACATTTTAGCACCAATTACTGTTAGAAAAGTTAAGAGAGGTCAAACAGAGAAGACAAATTGACCAAAAGAAAAAGAAAAGTCTGAGTAGACTTTAACCACATTTACCCTTCTTTGCAGACATAGTGCACCTTGTTTCCCAGTTCAAAGTTCTCTCCTACGGTCAGGGCGTCTTTCAGGGCCGGCGGCTCACCGCACAGGACGTTCACACAGCGGGGGGTGGGCCTGCTCCAGTCCCCTGTCGCTTCACAGACCACCTCCATGGAGCCCTGTGGTCTTCGCACCAACATATTACTTAGTTTACACACTCACACCACTGTAACTCAAGTGTCACAGCGATTTATAGAGGATGACATCTGAAGTCAAATTGATAAAATCTGCTGACGGTGTTACAGGATCATACAGAGAACGTCACGGCAGGTTACAACTGCATGTGAATCATTCTCTTCATCAATCACAAACAAATACCAGCAATTAAACTGATCAATCAAACAGACATTTATTATTAAATCAAAGAATCAAACATCTTCAACAGGGTCAGTGAACAGTAGAGTTGATGGTCATGTAGCCATACCTGTATCCCTCAGCACATTTATATGTGACAGTAGACTGGTACGTGTCTGTGATCATCGTGTAGTCGGCGTATATGACAGTTGGAGGCCCTCCGCAGGTAACTGGGTGACAGACAGGTGGCGTCCCGCTCCATGTCTGACTGGTGAGACACTGGAACTCATAGGGGATTTGCGGCATGAAGCCCGTCTTACAGCTGAGTGAACAAAAACACAGTCAGACACAGAGATCAACAAGAGACTGTGAACAAATATAATTAACTTTGTAGTATTTACTGCTCTTTTTATTAAAATTAAGTGCTGTGGGAGATGCAAATGATACCTGAAAGTCACCTTGCTTCCATAGGTGAAGTTGTTTCCTGTCATGATGGAGTTCTCGGGAACGGTTGGTGTTGGGCAGGAGAGAGCTACAGAGCAACATCACAGAAATGAAAAGTGGTTGCTGTTTTCCACTAAGAGCATAAAATGGATAAATGCAAGTGAAGCTACGATTATCCTCAGAGCACATTTCCATGCGGACAGACATGTTTACAGATGGCTTTTAGTGTTATTGATTAAATTTAAATTAGATTTTGGCGAAGACTTGGACTGGGATTAATGTCCCATTAAAGAGGCACACAGGAAAGTGTATAAATGGATAGAAGCCAAAGGGGTGTGTGACTGAGAGGCATGAGTGAATGAAGGGATAGTTTAGTGTCTTAGAAGCTGCTTTCTGTTTATTTTTCTCTGCGTGTTGAACTCATGTGCCACTGCAGTCTTCAGAATTATAACAGCATTAAACTCAGACTTGCACTGTGCTCAAAGCGATACAGAAATGCTACCAGCTCAGATCTACTACGAGCCGTCTCTGTCATTGAGTGCTCATATAGACATGAGACAGTGTTGTTAAATGCCATCAAGCTAATGTGCAAGTTTGAGAGACTTGGGGCCTTGATGACATAATCAGGAATATTTTTTCAGATTTTTTAAAAGTCTCTTTAGACCTGCAAAAGAAATTGTACAAATGTTTTCACAAGCTGAGTTGAATTCTTCTTTACAATGCAGAATGAATACTGTTTTGTACCACTGACTCTACCAGTCATTCATTCATCAAGTGAATCTTTTATTACTCAGATAACTTGATTTAATAACATCCATGGATGATGGAAATTTTCCACCTCACACAATGATGCAGCAGGATTTGTGTGTGCACTTTACACTGTTGCTTAAAACCTCAATGCGGTGGCCATGTTTGAATCATTAGTGTTCACTGCAGAGGATAAGAACATCAATTATTTAACTTCTGCAATCGCTGCTTGTAATAAAAAACACATTTATAATGCAACTCAAATTTTGCTTCATATTTTTCAGATGACACACAGAGTTTCACTTTGACTGTAATCATCTCACTTTCAACATGATGGTCAAGAGTCAGCATGGGCTGAGCGTAATAGATTGGCACAGTCTGCAGGCGCTGAGTAAGTCAGTTCCTCTTTTCTCTATAAAGAAGAATGTGGCTTCAAGCCAATGGAGGTGGTGTGGTGGTCAGGCCTTTCAGCCTGCTGCACAGTGCAGGACAAAAAGACAGCTGCATGTGTAATCACCCCTTCACAGCACCGGGGGCTGTGTTGTGTGTCTGTATATGTCTGTGCGATTTGATGTGTGTATGTACGTGTTTGCCCTTGTACAAAATCTGCATATTTGCTTGTGTGTGTTTCCTAATGTGTATCAGTGCTTCTGCATTCTTCATAGTGATGAAAGACGTGATTGCGGCTGTGTAGTTTCATTTGTTTTCCTCAGATCCTGTTGGCTGTGACAGATGAAAGCTTTGATCAGGAAACTCAGTCATTTAGAATAAAAGGAGATTAATGACCAAAACAGTAGTAAATTACTGTCCAATGAGGTTATGAACTGAGCTGCCCACAATGTAAATGCCTTATGTTAGTTTGACATCAACCTATAATATTCATGCCACTTTATATTGTGTATGCAGCCATGATGAAGCTGCTACTCTATTCAGTGAATGGCTAAAGGCAAAACCATGTTGTAGAATGCTGAAATAATGAAAAAGTATGCAAATTGTAAGTTCTGTAAAAGCAAAAGCTTTATGTTATATAGAAAATGTAAAAATGTGTCTCCCACACAGAATTTTGAGGTTACATTAAAGAAAACACAGCACCGGTTCACATCAGAGGGTTTGTTTACATGGCCACACTGACAACAGACCACCATTGTTACTACACTAAGGGCTCAGCTGTACCCGGCTTCATAGACAGAACCTTTTAGTAGGATTAATGGTCTTTTCATAGAACTTTTTTGAAAAAGGGAAAATATCTAATATCACGAGCCTTACCCCTGTTAAATTTTGGTTACAGTTACTTTCCTTTTCATTTTCTTACATAAAGGAAAATGGCGCCCCTTGTGGGCAGAAATTAAGTTGAAAAGGCAGCAGGAGCTTTCTCAGTTTGTTCAACAGATGTTAATAAAGTAGTTCATCTGAAGTTCTCCAGACTGACCATTAGAGGAATTTAACTCATATAGAAACTGAAAATCAACAGCTTTTCCAAGTTTGCCTCCATCACCACCAACACATAGTCATCAAAAAAGGTAGCTATTAATGTAACCTAAATATACTAAAGATACTTTTTTAACGCTCAGCTGAAAGCAGCGGAGTATAGATCACTTAAAATACCTGCAGGACATGATATATAATACAGCTACTGCACTGTGATGGCATGACATGACCACTACGCCCCCCCTCACCTCTGCAGTATGGAACTGGATCATCCCACTTTCCTGTATCCAGGCACCGAAGGCGAGACATGCCAACAAGCTCGTAGCCGTTCTCGCAGCCAAAAACAACCTCACTGCCCATCAGGAAGTTGCTGCCTTCTCTGTGACCGAACTCTGGAGACCCAGGGTTTTCACACTTCACTGGCTCTGAAGAGACAAACAGGCCAACGTAACGAATGGCTTCATATACAGACAAATAAAATAGTTCACAAAGTATCTTTAATAGTATTTTCTGCATCCTTTTTTTTTACCTGTGCAGTTTTTGCCATCTCCGCTGTATGGGTGGGTACAGGTGCAGGTGTAGGAGCCTTCTGTGTTCTGACAGCTGGCGTGTTCATCACAGTCAGATCCCAGGGCACACTCATCCACGTCTGAACACAAACACCAACAAATTAACACAAATACACAACACAAATATTCTCTTATATGAAAATCGTTACTGATTTTAAAAGAAAACAATGGTATGTTAATAAAGTACCGAGGCAGGCTGGTGCATTTCCCCCCCACTTTCCACTGTTGGTGCAGTGAACTTTGGCGTCTCCCAGCAGGTAAAAGCCAACATTACACTGATAAACCACAGAGCTCCCGGCATGGAAGTCTGTCCCCTGAAACAAGCCATTTTCCAGAGGACTAGGAGGCCCACAGGACACCCCTGTAACACACAAACAGGCCAGAGGAATATTACAGAGGAACTCACATTTATAGCCATGTACCACCATTAATCAAATTGCTGCAAGAGGAATATATAGAGTCTTTATTATATGAACATGTGATGTCATTAGTGACATCACAGAGACAATTGTGTTGTCACGGTTACAAGACATCAAAGTCATTTGTGTGATCACAGTTACAAGACATCAAAGTCAATTGTGTTGTCACAGTAACAAGACAAAATTGACACTTTGATGTCATTAGTGACACCAGAAAGTCAATTGTGTTGTCAAAGTTAAAAGACAACAAATTCAATTGTGTCATCAGAGTTTCAAAACACAGTTGACACTGTGACATCAAAAATGACATCACAAAGTCAATTGTGTTGTCATAGTGACAAGACATCAAAGTCATTTGTGTAATCACAGTTACAGGACATCAAAGTCAATTGTGTTGTCACAGTTAAGAGACATCAAAGACATTAGTGTTGTCATAGTCACAAGACATCAAAGTCAATTGTGTTGTCATGGTTACAAGACATTAAAGTAATTTCTGTTGTCACAGTTACAAGACATCAAAGTCAATTGTGTTGTCACAGTTACAAGACATCAAAGTAATTTGTGTTGTCATGGTTACAAGACATTAAAGTAATTTGTGTTGTATTAGTTACAAGACATCAAAGTCAATTGTGTTGTCACAGTTACAAGACATCAAAGTAATTTGTGTAATCACAGTTACAGGACATCAAAGTCAATTGTGTTGTCACAGTTACAAGACATCAAAGACATTAGTGTTGTCATAGTTACAAGACATCAAAGTCAATTGTGTTGTCATGGTTACAAGACATTAAAGTAATTTCTGTTGTCACAGTTACAAGACAT
>JAUZTA010000019.1:11577368-11590922 GCA_034780835.1 Ctenochaetus striatus | reverse complement strand
CCCGTCTCTGGGGGGGGGGGGGTATCAGGGAGGAGACCAGGCTGCAGAAAGCAGGAGGAAAATAAAAGAGAAACTGACAGAGCGATGGAAAAAAAAAAAAAAGATGGAGAAAAGGATGGACACAGGAGGAGCGTTAATGACACAGTGAGGTTCTGCTTCGCACCGCTGGCTGTTTCACGGATCCTTGTTTTTCATGCCCTCCCGCAGAGAGGAGGCTTCTATTAGGCCGACTTTACAGCCTCTGTGCCTCCTTCATCTCAGTCTTCTCTTTATACACACACACGTGCACTGAGTGGCCTCGGTTTATAACATAAGTTGTGTCTGCTTTACAGCATCTCTGACCCACAAACAAGGCAGCAGTAGTCATCAATTAAGGCTTTTTACAGACCTATATGTGTCGTTTAATGAGGGGAGAGAGGGTGGAACGAGGCTGAAACATGTGGCGCTGAGGGAGGGACTAATATGGATTTCTACAGTGCCCGTGCTTTGAGGCTGATGTATACCGTCTGCTCCGAAGCCAAAACTTCAAACGCAAAATGACATGAAAGACTGTCCGAAAACACCTGAGGGCAACTCAGACACTGGGCTCTTTTAAAGCATGCAAAAGAAAAAAGAAAAAAAAACTTTGGTGAGTAGCCAAAGTTTCTTTCATTTGCTGCACCTCCTGTTTTGCTTTATTTCCCATCTATTCCATTTCTTTTTTTAACTTTTAGAGGATTATTAACAACTTGAGTTTTATGCTTATGTGTTTGGCCCTGATTTATATCAATTGTATTGTATTTATAGAACATTGTCCTCACAAAGTAACAGCTAAGAGCTAAGATACACTACATCTATTTCAACAGGACAAGCAACACATTGTTAATGTGGTAGTCAGGATGTAAACAAGCACGCAGTTTTATCAGAGTGACTACTATATTTATTTAAAGGTAAAACCCAATCTGAGCACATCTGAAACAACAGTGATAATCAGGACAACTGTGTGTGTACAGCTATGGAAAATTCAGGGAGTCAAAGCTGAACCAGGACAAACGTGAAAAATTGTGATGGATTTTAAGAGGGGACAATTGGGTAAAAGTTTTATTGTTAGTTTTTGTTTTCTTACCCTAATAAACCACAGTGGTAGTAGCAGTAGGGCTTTGATCTGACATCCAGCTTTTGCATATTAGCACCTGCTCACAGCAAAATTGAAACTTATTAAGGTGAATGCCACTATTGTTTCTGTGATTTGGTCATTAAAGACACAGAAAATATGACAGGTTTCGGCCCAGATAGCTGTTGAGATATTTAAGTTGAGACAATGTGGTGGACTAACCAACAGACTGATGGCTACTGTCATCCATCCAGAAGTTGCTATTGCAATCGGATCTTTTTTAACATCTAATTTCTTGCTACCATGACTGAGCCGGGAAGACAGTATGTTTCTCTGAATTACTGCACCGCAAGGCTGAGAAGCTACAGCTGGTCCTCTTCAGGGTTATTTATTAATCGATCATGAAGACATTTTCACAGGTAAGTTTATTTACGACATGCGGCGCACTCACTAAATAATCTGAAGGCAATTTATGTGCCCATTTCATTCCTCTTCAATCACATTTGGATGTTTTATTTGTCTGGCTTTTATTAACATAACATCATATCAGAATATCACATAATATCTCATGGGATGTAAATCACCTTGCAGTTATAGTGCATATAAATAACCTTTATTACTGAGCTTATTAGTGGTTGTACCCCCCCCTCGCCCCCCCTGTCTGGCAAAGAGCCAGTCTGATCTTTGCCCAGTCACTGAAAGCTCTCCATCCATCCACCACAAAAGATGCATGAGTCCGGGGTAAGGAACTGCCCTCTCCCCCCCTTCTTTCTTTCCACTCCGCTCACCAAAGGAAAACACAAACCTAAACTTCCATCCAGTCAGTTTAAGCAATCAACGGGGGGAGTCCAGGGGGTGGTGGTACTTAACCCCCCGAAAACCCTCCTCCGCCTGTCCTCAGGAAATCCCATAACTGGACCAAATCTGGGCCAGAATTCATGTTGAGCAACTGACGCTTTTATTTTCACCACAAAAACATTAAGAGACAAGGTTTTGGACGGACGCAGACGCGCTGTACAGAAGCAGACAGGCCGCTGTGGTTATTGATGCTGTGGGGATTAGGATTTGTGCAACTAGACGAAATAGAGAGTCTTTATATGCACGTTTACGTAACAAGTTGGATGAGTTGGCCAAGTTCACTCATCTGGTAGAAACATATTTACTTTTGAAAACATTCGTGCAAATTACAACAACTGAGCAAACACGAGGCCTGTTTCATGTGTCGGGCCGCGCTCATTCGTCTGCTGGCAGTCGCACACTTTGGTCAACAACAAGCTAAGACTCTCTGACCTTTTGTTGAGGACTAGTGTGGGGTCGATATCTACCCTTTTCTAACATTTTGGTCAATGACATGGATTCTTGAAAACCGCTGGCTCGAGTTCATAACATCTGCAGTAAATTCCTCTAGTTCTTGGATGTTGAATCACCATGTTTTTGACTTTGTGACCCTCCCCTCGTGCATCATAAGGTACATTTTTTTTCCCACAAAATATCAGAATTTAAAGAGGGAATTTGTCAAGATGTTTACTGAGAAAAATACAGTTCCTTGGTAATAACCCTGGCTTGATTTTAGGAATTCTTATTGGGTTTTAATCCAGCTGCAGCGTCAGGAGAAACTTCACCTCTTGAGTATCAACACTGGTAAGAAAAGAAATACCAGCATCATATTGTTTTTACTGGGGGCTTATAATTGAAGTCTGTGTTGTTTTAGGACTTCAGCCTGCTGGTCCTCTAATGGTCGGTTTAATTGATCTTTTGACTAATGATTTCACCATATTAGAATTGCACCAATGCAAGCCCTTCATGAACTCTTTTCTTTAAACTTAAAAGTAAATCTTAGATTTTAATGTTTGATAAATTTATACAGCTAAAATTCTTTAAAAAAAAAAGCCTGGTTACACATAGAAAGACATGAGAACTAGCTGAAGTGTATAAAGACCGGCAAACCACCCATAATGACTGTTTCCAACAACAAACTGTACACAGATTTTGTTTTAGTTTTCACAGCCAGAGAGTGGTCTATATTGAAAGAGTGAGTAATACGTACACAACACACAAAAATCAGATGGGTTATGATTAGCGTCACAGTGTGAAGCAAACATCAAAATCCCATGAGAACATGAGTTTTCATTTCAAAACAGAAACATGCACTCATCAGGGAGAGTTTGCCAATATACACCATATAAAGTAATCTTAATGAGAACAAAAACAACAATTGAAACAAGTTCAACTAGATGCAATCAATTATTATGCCATAATTCGTTCAAGGCAGTGTTCTCAAACTGTGGGGCGGGACCCCCTGAGGGGACGCGGAGCTGCTGGCGGATGGGTTCGACGATTAGGGGAGAAATATGGATTGAAAGTAAATTGATTTAATAGGATTTATGCAGGTTCATGCCGATAAAATAAACAAACAAGACCTTGCAGACTCAATTATTTTGATCCTTATTTCAACGTTTCAAATTAGTTGGTTTCTCTATCGTTGTTATTGTTAAATAAAAACTGGGGGGGTGGCAGGTTGTGAACCTTTTTTTTTGCATCTGAAAAGGGGCATGTCAGAAACAGCTTGAGAACTGGTGGTTTAGTCCAAAGAAGAGAATATCAAGCGTGAAACTCACTTTCGTAATTTAATACGTCAGCAGTGTCTGTGCTCTCTCAGGTGATATAAACAGGCCTCTCTCAGCACTGTTACCTCCTCACACAGGCATCTGGTACACGTCAAATCCTTGAATGTGGTGTATTTTAATGAGCCCGAGGTGAGCGAGCGCAAAGCACGCCAAAGACATGTGAATGTGCGTATGTGCTGACCCTAACCCCCACTTAGTGTATGCTTGTGTGTAAGTGTTAGCATGACAGTGCAGAGGGAAGATGATAACCGATGGGACGTTAAGTTCAGCCAAATTCCTCAGAGTTCACGCAAAATCATTTATCATATTATTTTTATTTTCTATTTTGACTTTTACTTCATTTACCCTGGAGACCTTTGCAAGAGGGGTGAGGCCAGAGAGTGAACACAGAGGAAAAAAACCTTAGGCTAATGATTGCAACATCCCCCCTTTCACCACATTTCATAGTCCTTCAGAATATTTAACAAATTTCATTTCTCTTGTTGTCATTTTTATTCCTATGTTCAATTTATGTCCACCTTGAGGCATACTTTTGCAGACACCGTGAATGCCTCTCGCCTCCTCCTTGCACCAGACGAAGGGAAACACAGTCCAGTGCATCCACAGACAGATGGATGTGTTGTGTTCAGGGTCATATTGAAGCTCGCTGCTGCCACGCGTCTCCTCTTGGGATCGAGAGGGTTTTATGGAGTAAAAAATTGTAAACATTGAGCAATTCTTCCAGTATCAACTCTAAGGAGGGATTGTTTTGTTGCACTCACAGCATTCCGGTCAGTTAAATGCATTTCCTAATGTCCCCAATCACAGACATCCATCAGTAAACTAAATATTGCGGATATTTCAACAATCCATTATTTAAAGCAGCAGATCCATACATGAACACCAGTCCTGACCCTGATTATGTTTTAACAAAGGGTGAAAAATCATGGGACACTTACAGATAAGCAGTCACAATCCTCAAACTAGATTTATACTGTTCTGATCACTGTATAAGGATTTGAATAACTCTGCTTTTCATGTTCTATGTAAACACCGAAAACAACTGAGTTTTTGGAGCGTGCTCGGTCAGTTGTTGTGCAGATGACATTATAGTACCGTACTTCGGTTATTTTAAGACAACTGAGCCAGGAACAAGACAACTTAGCAAATTCCATCCGCTGACAAAGACCATAACCTGCAGTTGGAGGTGGAAAAGACTCATAAGTGGACTGGAAGTTTTTCCATCTCTGGTGCGGAGTCCAAAAATCCTTCAACATGTCACTTCTCACATGGTTTGTTCTCATGATTATTAAGTCAGTTCCGCTTGCTGGTTTTCTCTTTATTCTGCACTACAGAACAAAATTTGATTTATGATAATTAATATTGCCTAAAGGAGTGAAATAATGTGTGTTTAACTGTTCAATATAGCATCAAATAAACTGTTTTTGGTCTGTTTACATGAAAGAATTAACTAAAATACAATATGAAGGAGTAAGTAAATGTAGATTAGTCAAGTCTGAAGTCATTCTTGGCCATAAGAGATTTGGTATTTTTGCACGCTTACATCTTATATTTCTAAATCAGTCTGAAAATATTTGTCCAGTTTTTTCTTTCATGCTGTCTTCTGCTCTCTCTCTCTCTCTCTCTCTGCCATTCATCCCCAGCAGAGCTGTCCTGAGAACAAAGCCTGTGCTGACACCACATTAACACAGTCCAGAGCTCCTGTCATTCTCTCAGGCTACAGAAGAGGCTGATAAGCCAGAATGTGTGACAGGAGGAAAGCATGTTACCCTCCTGCACCCCCCACTCCTCTCCACTTCCCCATTCCACTGGTGATCCTCCTGGCGATGCAGATACTGTGAGCTCGAGATCGGCATTTGAAGAGAGCGGACCATGTCCTGTTTGGCCTGTCGGAGCGAACCAAACTGCACAGGAACTGGGTTCATCATCGGTTTCTATCTGTTGGAATTCCAGCCGTGTTTTGTGGAAGAGGCTGTTTCACTTGGCTGTCTTCAGATGCATAAACAACACCGCGGTGCACTGTAGGGATTTGGATAGCGTTTCCGACAGAACCCTCCGGCCAATGATAATAATAATCCACTGACAGGCCCACGGTTTGGTCACTTTATTTTCAGATGTGTCAAAGACTGTTAAATGTGAGAAAACAGAGTCCAAAACAGTCAAAAAAAAAGAAAAACTTCTCCAAACCTTCAGTCCAGACCACTAGTCCACCTGAAGCCACACACAGACCATCAAGCTTATGCAAACCAGAGGAACTTCTAACTCTGGCTGGCTGCGTCTGTCTGCCACTCAAGAGCCCTGGCAGTGCTGACGCAGACGGTGTACCCATAATTCACAAAACACCTTCGGTTCAGCCAAGCCCATTGAGGTTAAAGCAACAAAATATTAAATGGAGACGCTGGATTTTTCTGGAAACAGCGGGAGTTTGTTGAGTTTACTTACATGTTTCTTGGTTACGTACTGCTCTTACCGCAAATCTAATTGGTTTTGGAGCCAGCTACTTCAAAAGACACTCGTAAGTTATTAAGAGAATAAAGGCTTCAATAAGTGTAGTGTGCAAAAAAAAAACATGTATGAGGGTATTTCACACCACTTAACAAAACCATATACGAGATGAGAACAAGGGTAATTGTGCCTCGGGGCTGCCAACGCGTCCACAATAGAGGCTTCGCTGACACGTGGGTATATGTCAGCTCTATAGCATGAGGATGACGACTCAGACAACCGAATGTCTCCCATGAGATCTTGTTATATGAGTGAGTGAGAGACAGACGGAGGAAGCCGTCGTCAGTTGCGGTTGCAGCGCCTCGCTGCGTCCTTCCTTCCTCCAGCCAGCTGAGCCGACTCGGCAGTCTGCTCTCTGCTATTAATTAAACCATTAAAACAGATTAATAAGCAAAGTGAGGCTCCAGTCTCGACAACATCTGATGGGAATTAGGAGGGGGCGTGCTTTTTTGGCACGATGACCCCGGTGCCCTTTTCTTTGGCTTTCACTTAGAAACTCCTCCTCCCTCGGCTGCTTTCTTTTCTCTCAGCAACTTTTAAACTCTGATCTGAATTATTTAAACTTGTCTGTCACTCATACGGGCTTTTCTCTCCTCCTTTTCTGCCTTTTATCTAATTCTGGATTGAAATCAGGTGAGCACAGAGAGAAAGACCTTGAGGGCAAGTACAAGAGGGATTATGACCCATTGTTTCCTGCCGTTAGATTGTTATCCAGATTTCTACAGCGACTTCTGCACCTCCCGAGTTCCCTTCCCTTCATGAAGGGTCAGGCATCTAAATCTCTGAGGTTTAACACAGCAGTTTATTAAACATGGAGGCCCACACCGGCCGGTGCATCTGTTAGTCGTTCGGCTCTCCAACAATCACACGTACTGCTGTGTTCCTCTGTGAGTTTGGTGATTACAAATTCAGAAAAAATAATGTAACAACCCTTAACCTTAAACCCTGAATGATGGAGACCACCTGCATCAGACCGCAACATAAGGCTGCGTGGCTCTGACAGAACAGACGGAGGACAATTAATGTGTCACAGACTCAGGCTTTTGGCAAGTGTTTTGACTTTGCTGCCTGCAGTGGTGGATTGATTTTAAGCAACACGTTCAAACAACACAAAATGAATGCACGGCCACAATGTTCATCCATCTATGTAACAGAGGGACCTTTCAAAGGAATTAGAAGGTTTTCCCATATAAAGAAGAGCCACTGAGTGTATGCACACACACACAAACACACACACACACAAACATAAGAGTAACTACCCCATTGCTCTTATCTAAAATGATGTTTGTGTGCAACCATTAAATAATAAGTCGTAGAGGCCAAGCAGTATAAATAAGCAGTAGTAAGGAACAAAAGGGTAAAAGCTGAACCGTTCTGTCGACAGATGAAACAGATGTTATTAGTTTCTTAAATGGATTCGTATGACACGGAAGCAGGAGGCAAAGCATTAAGAGCTGAGCTGAGGGGAAAAAAATTGAAAAGAAATGGATGCATGAGCTGTTTAAAGGAGGAGATTTAAGGTGGAGAGGGAGATGCAGTGTGTCCAGCTTGGAGTCAGGGGTGAGGAAAAACCACAAGCGTCCTAAACATGCATTAACACATCACCGTCTCAGTCCTCCATCTCTACAACACATCACTGTGTTTGTTGATAGTGATCTGTCCTGCGAGCAGCTTACAGCTTTAAGTTGACAGGCTGCTTATTTAACTTTCACTCATTCACCCAACTTTCGCTCAGCAGCAACCTGAGGCCAAGTTACTCTGATTCAGAGGAGATGCTGACAGGCACAGACGAGGACAAGAGGAAGCGATCTGTAAGGAACTCCAAATGTCTATTTCTATGGCATGAATGTTTGAGTGCTGCAAATTGAGTGTATAAAATATGAGTTCAGTCATGGAGAGCAGTGCTAAACATGACAAACGCAGCTTTACACTGGGTTTATTGTCGTTGCTCAAATGTTATTTAAGTCAGAATGTTTGTGTAGAAAGATGTTAAATGTCGGGCCTGTTGTTTTGTCGATGAGGAGGAAAAGAGTAGCAGCTCACTTTAAGTAGGATCTTTAAGGTCACACGAGGTGAGAGTAGAGCTGATTTTTCACACATAAAACTCTGCAAAACACACACAGAGACAACACACACACACACATGCATCCTGGCTGCTCAGGTTACAAGCATTTGTGCTGATTAATCCTCTGTTTATTCCAGCTCGACAACACTAATGATAAACTTGTCCAGCGTCTAATTTGGCACGACGTAACGGGTAATATTATATGAGCCGTTTACAGACAGAATCTTCTCCCTCTTTAAATGCTGGCAAACTCATGAGGTCCTCCAGAAAACTTCAAACCATTACATCAGTTCTCCCCGACAATAAAAGATAAATTGACTAAAAAAGGAAAGAACTTTTAAAATGTTGACTGTAGAGAGAAAACAAGTTGGTGCGAGAGTTTTGCTGACAGAGCTCAGCTCTTCGGTTGGGGAGACGTGGCGAGACCCTGGCGTTTGTCCTACCTGTGCACTCGTGCTGCAGACCCTTGCCGTAGTATCCCTTCTCACAGATGCAGTCGTACTGGCCGGTGTGCGTGCCACACTTGCAACTGGCCATCATATCACAGCAATCCTTGCCTGCTTCACACAGAGAGGAGCAGCGGGACAGATCCTCCTGGATGTAGCTGCCTGTTGGGAGGTCTGAGAGTGGAAAGGAAAAACAGAAGAACAGGTTGGAATCGCTTCCTTACGATGATAGTGCAACAAAAACATATATTTGCATTCTGAGCCAATAATCGATTTAAATTGGCCTCTTACCGCATGTATCTAAACTGTGCGTTATTGCAGGTTCTCTACAGTATATCATTGGAACTGGCTACAGGCTAATTTAAACAAAGGTTCCTCTCAGGTTTCTGACATTGTTTGCTCAAGAAATCAGAGACCAAAGTGAACAAACACCTCAACCAGAGAAACGGAAGAAAAATCCACAGTGCCTCATGTCACACATGTCCAACCGACTGTGAGCAAACAGCCGTATATCTTCTCTTTGACTGTAAAAGCTCTCCAAAACACAGTAGTCCATAAATCAACGCTGAAACATTTTAAAACAGCAGTGGATTGGAGCTGCAACTAGAAATTACGATCCGGGGCCAAATCCGGCTGCAACGAAACTTGAATCTTCTCGACCGTCTCTTTGTTTTCTTGTTCTTGAGGGAGCAGGAAGCCAGAAAGGCCATAGAAGAGGAAAAGGAGAACATCTCTGGTGTAATTTCTGGGATTTGATTCATGGCCCAACATGTTTGAAAACCTGAGTGTGGGCTCTGAGGCTGTCGTCAGCAGAGGAGTTGGGCAGACTTCAAGACAGACGGACCGGAGGCTGAGATGATAGTGTGGTGTGTGTTGGCTTCCATTCTCTAGGCCTTATCCCTACTCTGTCTTTCTGGTCTCTACTATTGCACCTTCTGTCTGGGATTTCAGACACCGCGTGTGAGAGTTTGCATACGCTGATTGCAAGAACATGTGCATAATTTATAGCCTTCTACATGCTCGGTGCTGTACTCGACTGTAATAAGGTGATATTTCAAGTTTAAAGGCCATGTTCGAATACTGGGGAAGTTCCCCGTAAGTGTGGGAAAGGGCCCTTGCTCTGTCCAGTGTGTACAGAACAGAGGTCTAATGTCTGTTGGCAGAACATAACAGAAGAGACCGTGTGAAATTAAGGCTGTCAGATTCCATTTTGAAATATTATTCTCTTCCTTTTAAGTAAACATTGGATTTTTAACAGGGTCAAAACCTTCACTTGAGAAATATTACAACAGGTCAAATGGAGACGATGGGAGCAATTAGACTTCAAAGAGACAAAGGGAAGCAGCGGCAGCTTCAGTTTAAAATTACTCAAACCAAATTTTTCCCTTGTGCAGATAAAGTGGGTTGTGAAAGGGGTGATGTGTCTTTGAATTAAGGGTAAATTTGCCTCCAGAAAGCTGTAATTTTGTCATTAAAGATCCGGAAAAAAAAAAGTGCTGGACAAGAAAAAAGGGTTTGCTTCTTACCTTCATGCAGTGCACGACGAGCCAGGGCCTCAAACTCAGCAAAGTTGTGCACCAGGTAGCAGTGCTGGTCCTTCGGCTGCGAGGCCATGTCATGAAGCTCCCTGATGTTTCCCTGCCAGATGCCCAAGGTGAAGATCTCAACGCCACGTTCCCTCAGAGCTGCTGCCACGGGTCGGGGGTCTCCGCCGTTAGAGTAGCCGTCGGTGATCAGGAAAATTACCTTTGTGGCGTTGGCACGGGAGTGACGCAGGATTTGCTGTTAGAGAGAAAAACAACCTCGTTTAGTCAGAAAGCAATCTACTGAATTTTAATGATTATAAATCAAACCACAGTGTTTTTAACTGTCAGTTTTTAAATTTAGCTGCACAATAAAACTAAACAACAACAGCAAAAGACATATAACCCCCATAAAAACAAAAATACGCATTTTTACCCTTTTACTGTTGTTCAGTTTGACATAACATATAAATATGTTACAGTCATTCATAGATCAGAGCCAGGCTTGTTGTATTCACCTTTAATACAGTCTCTATTCTACGCTAAGCTGAGAGTTGCTGGCTTCAGCTACATATTGTGCAGGCAGATATGACAATAGCATCAAACCTCATAGTTATAAACAAATAAGCAAGACTTAAAAGTGAATCCATAAAGGGAAATGAAAATTTCAAAAGTTTACAGGTTGTTTTAAAAAAATAAGAGCATGATATTGCACTTTATAGAACCACAATAATTAGTCTAATAAGCAAGACACAATTGTATCTCAGTTGGTCTCCTCATGCTGTTGCTGTTCTGCAAAGGTTAACCATTCTAACGCACACATCTCTTCACTCAGCCTGCAGCTCTGGTGACATGACTAAATAAAATAACGAAGAACGTCACACACAACCACTAAAAACAGCCCTCAATTCTAGGGTTCCTCAAAACCCTACATCAGCAAAGACAGGCAACCAGGGCACGCTGGGGAGGAGGGACGAAAAAAAGGGGGGAGAAAGAGAGCTCTACAATTGTAATTATTTCTTCTACAGACTACGCAGCTGCTTGCCAGTGGTAGAAAACCACCAGAGAACACTGTGCAATGCAGACCAGGCTGCTGCGTCCGCCCCAGACACCAGCTACAATTCCCAAACTAACTTTAGCCACCGTTTACAATCCACCACATACAATTAGACCGGACATTGAAGTCACAGAAACATATCTTTATTTTCTCTGGAGTAAAGAAAAAAAAAAAAAGCAGCCCAACAGGACCATCTGCTAGCTTTGCTGTGGATGCCAAGCTGTAAGGGTGTTTTAAATGAGGTTAAGAGGTTATGCGGATAAAACCCAGTGAACAATGGAAGAAAAGAGCAAGAAATTGGAGCAGGAGAGAAAATAAAAGAAATTAAAGAAGCAGAGGGAGCCAAGATGAAGTCAGTAGGACAGACATTCAATTACTCACTGAAAGCTAAAGAGGTCATAGGTTTATCGTGAAGAATTAGGGAATAGGAGGGAAACAAAGGATGTGTGTTATGAGGTGGCGGGTAATTTTTCTGTATTCTGAGTCCAAACAGGACGTAATAGCAATACAAGACAGACATACAGGGCGTAACTACCACGGGAGATGAAACAGAGCAGGAGAGAAAGCTCTGGTCTTTATTGTTTAATTGGCTAAACTTTAAGCGGCTCTGGCAGAGGCGGTGTAATTACAGAGCCCGTGAGGCGAGAGAGTGAGAGATGAAAAAAAAAAAAGGATGGAGAGAGAATAGAGGAGAGGGAGAGCCTGGTCTCTCTGATCCTCAAAGCTCTTGGGCTGCCTGCTGCACCGGTTCCCAACCCCGGGGAGGTTCACTCCGGCCGCTCCCAGCTGTCAGTGCACCCCGTCAGGCCGCCACGTTAAGGAGAGAGGAGCCCTCCCTGGTCCTCCACCGCTCCTGCCAGCTGCCAGACCGGCGATACTAGTGTCTATGTGTTAACATTTGAGGTCTTTTAATGCCAAAACACAATAGCAGTGAACAAATCAATTTGTGCACACTTGCTTAATGTGTCTTAATGTGCTAATGTTGCATGTGGGAGCGTTTCAGGGTGTCATGATGTTTATAGGTCTTTTATTAGGCGTCTGCAGAAAGTGCTTTTGGGCCGCAATGGTTTCTGCGTTAGCCATGAGTCAGTGGCTGCTGTTACTGACTGTGGAGATGTCACCAAACAGAGCATACGCATGCATACCCACTAATAATACCCTCCCGAATAGCCTCCACATACTTTAGGTCACAGTACTAACATAAAGGCGACCGCAGGAGCCAGTGTGTGGGAAGAGGCTGCCCTTTAGTGTAACTTAATGCATGCACCTTATTGTTCAAAGAACACGGTGCACAGTAAGTAGAAAATAATGATGCACACATTGCATTTAACTAATAAAAACAACCGCACGTGCTGCCAACGGTGACAGCAGGAATCTATAACACATTCTGTTTGTGTTAGTATGTTTACTGAACGCATTTAAGAAGTGGGGGAAAAAGCTCGATGAGAGAATAATTTAAAATATTTTTGAATTCCAGCTGTTTCTGCATTTATAATTTTATTTCTCTGAGATCATAACAGCATATGGATAAAGAAGGAGGTTAAACAATGGGAATTTCAGTCCCAACAGTCAACAGATATTTCAAAGAATAAGCCAGCATGCTGTAAAAAATAATGGTAAGGCATTTATTTACTGGCAGAAATTCTTAAAATGTTTATCTTACTTTAACATGGTAAAAGGGTTACAAAGAGCATTGGGTGAAAAAATTCTGATTAGTCTAAATGTGCCACTGCTAGAAATTAAGACAAGTCAAATACAAAGAAAATGAAAGAAATGAAGAGTTGCCTTATGAAAGGTATATATCTCATTCTCTGAGCACCACTTGAACAGCTTTATGTAGGCTTAAGGTCTCTATAAGCTGTAAATCCCACGTATTTCATCAATTACACACTTGGCCAACCCTTCAATGCCAGCATAGGTCCAGAGAGGAGGGAATATGCCGGTAGCAGTGGGACAGTTTAAGTGTGTCTGGGTTGGAGCCATTGATATCTGTCAAAACAGCAGTGATAGTAGAGAAACCAACAGGCCTGGAGGGATTACTGGTAAGAGCAACACATCTATCTCTGCTCCAAAGGGCCTCCAATTTTGGCAAGAAGAGACAGAGAGAGAGAGGAAGAGATGAGCGCTCCATTTGTGAAGCTGGTGGTTTTTCTATATGTGTAAAAAATTATACATACAGTAGAAACACATTCACACACATACAAAGTTAACCACACAGGAACACAGACCAACATAACA
>JAUZTA010000019.1:11488706-11500069 GCA_034780835.1 Ctenochaetus striatus | reverse complement strand
GTTATGATCTCTGCCAAAAAAAGGACACTGAGAGGCGAAGATGTGACAAAAGAGAACTTGAAAGATGCAGAGGTTGCAAAAGCACAACAAAGTAAAGATGATGGAGTGAAAGAGGGCAGAGAACAACTAGAGGAGGAGAGGAACGCCTCAGAGGGAAGCAGTGGCATCAAGCGCAAGCAGTCTGACCACAGTGAACTGGATGAGGACGAAGAAGTGTTTGGCATGGTCAGATCTGGGAAAAAGAGGACGAATCAGAGCTTGAGTAGCAAAAATGAAGGAGAGAAAACGGTAAGAACCGAGGAGTACAACAGAGAAATCCTGGAAGCACGAATGACCCAACTGGGCGTGAAACAACTGCCTAAAGATCCAACCCTCTGCTCCATTTATGTGTCTTGTCTGAGCAGAAAACCCAGAGTTGTTATTGAAAAACTGTCAGTGACTCCTGCTAGTGTTAACAGGAATGATAGAGAGGGAAAATCCTCCGTTACCAAACAGCAAAATCACAGGAGGAAATCGCCAGTCAAAACCCCAACTCAAAAGCCTGAATCGGATTTTCCTGGCCTGGACGATAAAGAGTAAGAGTCATGGAAATACTGAACAAAGCATGCCCTAACTAGTATTATATGAAGTCTGTAGTTTGCCTCCAGCTTAAAAAATATCTGGTAAATTACATTATGTGTTCTGAAATTTGCTCACTACTTTGATTAAATTATGAATGTTTTTGTTTTAAACCATTGATCACTGCAGCTACATGGCAGAACCAAGCACCAAGCTGTCCATGGAGTAAATTATACTTTATATATGTTATATATTTATATATATTTGCTGCATGTGTTTTGTTTAACATAATGAATATAAAATAGAGAAAGATACATCAAAGGTCATGAGCACTTTATTTGCAGTGTGAATTATGGTTCAAACCTCACAAATACAATAAAAACGTGTAACAGCTTTTCTGTCTCTGAGATAACCTCAGTGATTTGAATGTGTGTCCTTCATATCCTCCTCTCAATAGTTTGTATGAAAAGAAACTAGAAAACTTCATGATCTAGATTACATTTCAGTGTTTCCTGGCTGACTTAACATTATAAATGATCCTTAGCCAAGCAGATCAGTGAGCAGGCTGGTTATAATCACTGTTCAGCAGCAGATGAAACTACAACTTATTGATTCAGTTATTGTTTCTACTTGACAGAAATCTTCCTGTGCTGCTCAGTTTAACCAGCTGTCCCTCAACGCAGCGCAGGAGCACAGGTGATCTTACAAATCATGCAAACTGAACACAGGAAGTTAAAAAGAGATTGTCAACATAGAAGAATCACCTGCACAGGATTTAGTTTAACTGTGTTTGCTGCTCTGTGTAGAGACGTCGGCCCTTTCAGGAGACGGAGAAGACTACGTAGCCGATTCTGAGGATGAGGCGACGAAGAACTTCAAAGGCAGGGTATGTACTCTCAGAACATGAGAAAATGGTCTCCTGGTGCGTTTAAAGTCCTGGAGAATGTGTCCTTTTATGGGAGATATGCCTTTAATAATGTTTTTTGGAAATCCATGGATAGTCCGTCTAGTGCTTGAATTATTTATGAGCATATAAATGAATACATGAACTAAATCTGGACAATGGGATTCATATGATGAACTTTAAAAAGAAAAACTGCCGTAAGCCTCTAAATTTTTAATACTGGCATCTCTGCACTAATATCAGTTTTTCTAACGAACTCTATCTCCCTCAGCTGTTTATGAAACGCTACTACAAGACCAAACACGGCACTTATGTTCCCACTCTGAGGGAGTACTGGAAACCCGGGACGAGACGGCGAGACTTGATATCTGCTGGCAGCAAACGCAGATAATGTACTGGTTCACTGCTTTGGTGTTGAAGAAAACAAACCGGAGGACTTTGTTTTTTACCATCCACTGTGTCTGATGGATTTCTTTTCAGCATCTTTGTTTTATTTCATTGTTACAGAATCAGATTGTTTTTCGAGGGTTCATCATGAAAAACAAGCCCTGAGTGTGAAGTGGGTATTGTAAATAAAAAAACCAAATGAAGTCTGTTTTTTTTAAAATATGTAATAAAGGTTACTGACATTGCAGTCATATTTTCTCTGAGGATAATTTTTCACTTTGTGCTTTAAATGCATTTTGCATTGTGTCCACTGTTTAATACACAGATAAAGGCCAAAAGATTAAGACATGCTCCTGATCTGCTGTGTGCATCTGGTGGTAGTAAGTGAAACTTCCTGTGTTTTTCAGTCATATTTATATTTGTACGTACTGAAAACAGAAGCACATGTTATTCCCTGAAGACCATGAAATGCCTCCTAATTAGACATTTAATTTTAGATCATATAGACAAAGTTATAGTCACAGCAATCATAAAGGTACTTTCTGGTCTTTAGTATATTATTTAGAAAAAGTTGTTGATAAAAATGTTCATATATCGATAAGAAATTACAGATATTCACATCCCACATGAAACTTAGATCTCAATCAGTGACCTAAAATCTTAATGAGGTTACAGCTCATATTAAAGTTTCTAAAGCAGCAGTCTAGTCCAGCTTTATTCTGGCAGTTCTACTGATTCGGCCTTTCAGAAAAGCAGATGAAATTATTAAAACAGAATCAAGACGTCTGCACAGAAACACGGAAATCAAGTTTGAAACTGGAGATTCAGAGTCGACAGCTGATCCCTCCGGTGACTGTGATGGTCTCTCCTGTGATGTACGAAGCCTCGTCGGAGCACAAGAAGGCGATCACTCCGCCGATTTCGTCTGGCTCTCCAATCCTGAAGGGAAAGACACAGGCGTATATGAAACACATTGTTCTCAAATGTGTACAAAATAAGGCATGTTGGTTACATGCTTCTACAGGATAAATGAGTCTTACCGTTTAATGCTGAGCTGCTTTTTGAACTCTTCAATGATGTGTTCGTTTTCCCATAACTGAGCAAATAATGAAAATGTGACTCAGGTGAAACGTAATTGAGGCTGAGCAAAGAGCTCCACATGGAGCGTATGACATAAATAAGAGTGTTTTTGCGTTCTCACCGCGGAGCTGAAGCGGGTCTTGATAACTCCCGGGGCCACACAGTTGACTCTTATGTTACTCTGAGCCAACTCAGGGGCCAGCGCCCGGGTCAGACCCAGCAACGCTGTCTTACTCACACTGTAAGGACCCAGGGCCTGAAGAGACAGAAACACAGTGTCCTCTAACAAGCACAGACACATACATTCATACTGCAGAAGCACTTTGGATTACAGAATGACAACAAAAACTAGAAAAAAGTGATTTAACAACCTCTATAACCTAGTTTTTGCTTGCCTATGGTGGTTTAGCTTTTCACTTTGCTGCACATGACAGAAAAACCTAAACTTTATAAGGAGGACATAAACTAGGACTTTAATTTATTTATATCATCATTTACTTTTATGCAATTTTTGAAAGTTTTAAAGGTGTGTTTTCACTGTAAAATGTATTTCTATAGTTCCATATCGATGGATGAAAGGGGTCTAGCAAGTAAATAATAGCCACTTAAATTAAAGCGAGTCATCTTTAAGAGTGGTTTGGAATTATAGAGCAAAATCTACTTCAAAGAAATGCACAAGATTAAAGTGAGCAAATGGAAAACCGAACAGATATTCTGACTGACCGGCATCGGTTGGTATCCGCCCACAGAAGACACAAACACCACATTTCCTCCTCTAGAAGAGAAATACAGACACGTCATTTGTAATTTGGGACTAAATATACAGTGGAGAGTGTGGCTAGGCCCATTCATTTCCATATATTGAGTTCTTTACCATCTTTTGGTTTGTCACTCACCCTCTCTTTTCCATATGAGGCACCACCAACTTGGTCAAAAGGAAGGCTGATTTCACATTTACAGACAGGATCTGGACAGAAATGTAGAAACAATTGTGTCTAATATTAATTTTAAATGCAAAAATGACCCATAAAATATCTTTAATGAAAAATAAAAAGAAAGATGGTTTGTCAGAATCAGAAGCAACTGACTTTTCATATTATCTGACTTTATAAGTGAGCCCCGGGGCTTCTTTTATTGTGTGTACCTTGTCCCAGACTTCTTCTGTGGAGTCCATGATGTTTCCAAAGAAAGGGTTGACCGCTGCATTAGACACGAGGATATCAATGCCGCCGCACTGATCCAGAGTCTATTTTTCAACACAGAATGAGGCCAATATGGAGGTTACGAGTTAACTCAATCACTGACGACCTCATAATTATAGACATGAGCCTCAGTGTGCCTGAGAGCCATGTAAGTGGTTGCTATAATTAAAAAACAACTTACCATTTGAATCAACTTCTCTCTGTCTTCTCCCTTGCCAACATTACAGGTGGTCCCGGTCACTTGGATGCTCTGGCTCTTGAGGAGTGCCACGGCCTTGTCCACGTTGGCCTGCCGCCGGCTGCTCACCACCACATGGGCTCCTCTCTTTCCTAGAGCCTGAGCTGCAGCTAGACCGATGCTGAGGAGGAGGAAGAGGAGGAGGAGGAGAAGAAGAAGAAGAAGAAGAGCATCTCAGTAAAGGATGGAGGGCGCTGTTTTTAGCTGTTTTACATGATGTCGTTTTTAGACAAATGCATGTTGCAATCACAAGTATTAATAATAAAAAGGCAAAGATGCTCTCAATAGTTAGCTTGATAACTTTTTATGTAACAAGAAAAGACATGTGTTGTTCATCAGGGAAGGAGAAGAGTACTTGTAGTTTTGTGCATTACAGCAAAAAAGAAGTTCATCATGTATTTCTTACCCATCTGTGGAGGCAGTGACTATGGCTACTTTCCCTGCGAGGCTACTTTGCGACATATTTCTTTGCCCAGCGACAGGAATTGTCCTCAGGCACCTGAATACACTCTTCAACATCACCTTTGGACAGAAAAAAAAAAACACTGGGTAACTGGGGTAGAGGTCATATTGACTCGGTGGTGCACAAACTAAATGCCCAGAGAGATAAGTTAAAAGTGGATAAAGCTGGAAACCACCACACTTATTCAGTCAGTTACACTAATAATTCTCTTATCCATAAGTAATTATCGACCAGCACAGATTAAGTAGTTGATCAGTATTTTCAAAGACAGACTCAAACAACTTTGTGCACGTTTATGCTTTTAAGATACGACTTGGCTACATTATTCAGGCAACTACTGCATACATATTAATGCGATCAAGAGCTTTATCTCACCCTGCAGCTCGTGCAAAAGTGAACACGCAGTTGTAAAAACAAAAGGTAGAATTTGGCAAGGCTTTCAAAATTTGTAGCCTGGATCTTTAGCTACCAACGCTCCTGTGTCATTCCAGTTAGTATTTTCCGGGTAAGAGTCGAGCTGTCAAAATAAAAGCTTTCGGCACCCAGCGCAACGAATATCGCTGCTCCTTATTTCAATTTTTACGCACAAGTGTACCAAATTATAATGATTTTTGATTAATTATTTTAGATAAAAGCAGTGTTGGACACGTATTCTATTTTATTTCTCCGTTTACAGCTTAGTTTTCTAATTAACGATTAAATTCGGACGTCCTTCAACGCAACCCACAGAATCCAGCCAATCACAGTGGAGCAGCGTACCCCGAGGGGCGGATACCGACCAGACTTCACAGACGGTGGATGGGCCCGATGCCTGTATTTTTACACCCGCTGTGTGCTTTTAGATCAGCGGAATACGTAAACCGCTGAGGAGGCGGAGAGAATTTTGTTGTCATCGCCAAAGATGATTGAACGCCAATGGCCACAGATTTTCACGCCTGAAAAGAAGAGATTTTACCGATCATAGACTTGACGCCGACGCGAAGTTTGACGGCGTTACGGGAAAAAGCAAGGTGATTATTTAATAACAGCTGCTCAGTGGTCTAACGCTGACTGCCAAACAAATTGACTTGAGCGGTTTAACCCGGCGATGCCATTGTTGTTTTTATCTGAACTTTAGCGTTAGCGGTGCAAGGCGACAAATAACTGGCGTTAGCATTACGTTAGCTAACACCAATTAGCTTGTGTTAGCAGCTAGGCCCCGACAACACAGCTATCGCTACCGGAGCTAGCTACTGATAAAATGAATCATCATTTTTCGGATATTGGTAACACACTTAACTGGAGAAGATGTATTTTATAGCGAATTGACACCGCTTATTTATCCGCGATGCTAAGCTAATGTTAGCCTTCGCTGAAGGGGTTTCACTCGACGTAACGTTACTGGGCGTGGAAAGGACAGACAGGTGTTGCAGCTGCCTGCTTAGCGTTCATTTCACATGTGTCTTGTCACGTATAAGTTGGGCTTTACCAACTGTGTGAGTTTTTTTAAATAGATAAATCTTGAAAAAAAATCCGTGAATGGCGTCTCTGTATGGATTGCAGGATCTTCAGGAAGGTGGAGACGACGAGGCGGCCGGACTGTGAGATGTGTCCTTCCCAGACCCAGCTGTGCTTGTGCACCGAGTGCATCTGGCGACCAGCACATCCGAGAGAACCACAGCTGATCTAGATGGATGACCCCGACTGACCAGGACGCTTTTCTAGTTTCTCTGACACAAAAACTGATCATTTTGCAACCATGTCTGTCTCTGTGAGTACAGTAACTCTCCCTTTGTTTGATTTATCTGCATGGACAGGTCATAATGGCACCACAAATAGGTAGAAATGTGATTAAAGCTAAAAACTAACATGCTTAAAACAAAAAAAAGTCTACTTGTTGGGCATATTTTCACTTTTTTAGTATTGCCTCACTGTATCTCTGTATTTTATCAGTCTTTATTGCCTCCATTACAGTTCTAAGGAGGTCCCACATGGCTCGGTGGAGTCTAGTTGTCCCCAGGGGGTTGGTTTAGAAAATGAAAGGGGGCCTGACTCTCTGGCTTTGGGTTGGCAATTAAGCCCTAAATAGCAAGGGACAGATGTGCCTCTCATCCCCTCCCCCCTCCCTCTCATCTTGCTCATTACCATTATGCCCCTGTGTCCATTTGATCATTGATCCTCCCTGACTGTGCCCCTCTTTCTCTGTGCTCTAAGCTTACGGACACAGCTGTGAATTTTAAGTTCCCTATAATGCCAGGTTTTAAATTTTAAATTGTTTTTATACACCCGTCCTCCGTCTGTCCCTCTTCGCACACATGTTTTACGAGATCTTCCCCATTCACTCCTATTCACTCTTCATTCAACAGCTCCAAACAATCGGCCCTTTTATACTCCTGACTTGGCATTGCCATTTCAATGTAGTTGTTTGTTTGTAGTGTGCAAATGTGAGACACTAGCTTTTGTAATTTAGGCTGTTGATTAAAACCTGCTTTCATATGGTCATTTTATGTGTGTGTGTGTGTTTTTGTTTGTGTGGGTGGTTGGGAATAGCTGAATATGAGGGTTCACGTTCATGATCTTCACTCCTGTCTCGCCTTCTTTTTTCAGACGGTGTTGGCAAAGGCGCTGTTCGACAACACAGCGGAAAGCCCGGAGGAGCTGGCTTTCCGGAAGGGTGACATCCTGATGGTTCTTGAACAGGAGCAGAGTGGCGGCCCAGGATGGTGGCTCTGCTCCCTGCATGGCAGACAGGGAATCGCTCCTGCCAATCGCCTTCGACTCCTTCAGACTGCTCCACCCCCTAGCTCAGAGCAGCGCCACGGCCCCACCGAGGACTCGGTCTACCTGTCCCCTGGCTCCCAGTTGGCTCGAACTGCTGTCAGCAGCAGTGCGGAGGACATAGATGGAGTGTATCGCTCCCCACCTAGCGTGGGTGAGGCACGAGGAGTTGGAGTTTCCTCAAGACCCGGAGAGCTCCGCAGAGTTGAAGGCGGACGCCCGCGCTCGCACTCTAGCTCTGGCACCCGGCCCAGACCTGACTGGGATATTGGGGTGGCGGGGCGTCCACGCTCACCCTCTCTGAGAGGACGAGGCACAGAAATGGCAGGAACACTTTATCAGACTCCAGTAAGTCCCATGCCTTCAGCTGCTCAGCATGCCAGGCAGCCGGGAGCTCTCATAGCTTCAGAGTCCGTGTACCTCTCCCCCACTGGACTGCCACGGGCAGCTGATGAATCAGAAGACACTACATATTTAGTTCCTAGAGAAACACTAACGACAGGACACCCAGAAGACTGTTACTTGGTTCCCAAAGGTACACCACTTGCAGGTGATGAAGTTTATCAATCCCCAACAGGAGGAGTTGTGGCCACGGCTGTCTGCTCTAACGGCCCCTCTCTAACAGGTGGAACACCTTGTTCCCCTCAGCCTAAAGTGAGCCAAGACGCACCTGTGATGTACCAAACACCCACTGCTGCAGGAGCAAACTCTCACAGGACTCCAGCTACAGTTTTGGCACATCAGCACCCATCTCCGTTATCCCCTGCCCAAGCGTCCCCCAGACCTCTGCTCAAGGGAGTAGCACCCAACCCTGCTGCCGCCAGGGGTAAACCCGGTCTGGCCTGCCACCGCGGATCCCCTTTGCTGGTCAGAGCAGGGCAGATCAGGGTTCCCGGATCACCAAATTTTGTTCGTAAACCTCCTCCGCCAGCACCTCCAGTGAGGGGAGTCACCAGGAAAGATGCTCATCAAGCTGCGCCTACATCAGCTGATTCTAACTCTTTACCCCAAGTCTCTACTGCAAGCCTGCAACAAGAAGTGGACAAACAGAGGGGAACTCCTCAGAGTAAGGAGGAAAGGACGAACAATGGCCTGGAGAAAAGTAGCAACATGCCGAACAAAAAGGGAGAAAATCAGGATTACTCAGATCCTGTTGATGATCAGGTGTGTGATGGCGAGTTCACTTACCACTCTGTTTAAACACCTCTGCCCGGATAAGTGTTGTTTTGTTCTTATCATAGTAGCTCTTACAGCTTATCTTACTGCTACTTACAGCTCTTATTATAGCTTTTAGCAGGTTTACGTGTATATTTGAATGGATCCAAAAAATGTATTTTATCTAATGGGGTTTTTAAACGGAGTGGATGTGCATATTGTGCTAGTTTCATCACTGTGTTTGGTCAAGACCTGCAGTAGTCATGAACTGGTTTCGCTCTTTTATTGTCATGGTAGGTGTATGATACCCCTCCCAGTGGAAGATGGCAGCGTCCGGTACCATCTGCCCTCGGTGAAGATGATGGCATCTATGATACCCCTCGTAGTGTCCCACCGCAGGCAGATTCTGAGACAGAGGTAAAGACGACACTTAGCGTAGACTTGTCTTGTCCATTTTTTTAAAAATCCTGTCAAATTCATTACTTTTCTTGTTTAATCCATCAAATTTATGACTTAAAAAAGAGCAAATGTTGTTAATTTTCTTATGTTTTTCTAATATTGCAGTGTTTTTGGGTCAAATTTTGAGGTTCAAAGTGTGCAGACTTTCTCCTGTCGGTGATATGCCTACAGTTACACTCTTGTTTTTATCTTCTGACAGTGAAATGGTAATCCTCGTGAAAGTTATGAATTGCCAGAAATGGCTGGGAACCGTGAAAAAACCGTTGTATTGAAGTCATGTCTGTACAAGTGAAGCGATTCACCAAGAAAGATGACTATCAAACAGCCTGTCACCATTTCTTCCCACATTCCACCATCCGTCCGTGTCCCTGCCCCCCTTTAAGGCGAGGCCACACCTGTTTCTTTCTGCTGCGGGAGCCTGTCTATCCAGTCCAAATGTTGCTGCTATTTTCTCCCAGTCACACCCATCTGTCAGGGCCCCGCCAAGGCCATACCACCAGCACCCTGCCCCCAGTGGTCTCTCCTTTAATGTTGCTCGAATATGTCTGCCAGCTGGTAGATTATTTTTTACTCTCTGCCTGCAATTACTGCATGTAGACTGCAGACTCATTGCTCAAGCACTTAGCTACTTAAGGGGCCGGATGAGTTTCTGCCCTCTTTAATTAGTTCAGTCTGATCACCCATTCGCATGCCAGGTTAAAAGTCTCCTAAACTTACATGGTATTTTACTGTTGCAAACTCTTAACACTGAGAGTACTGTGGATGTTGTTGTTGTTGTTGTTGTTGTTGTTCCATCACTGACCCAGAATCTCCATACTGTGTTCAGATTGAAAACATTTTGTCTCAGTCTCAGAAATAATTCTTCATGCACATAATCAAAAGGTGAACATGCTCAATTTCTAAAAAAATGTTCTGTCTTCTCCTCAACTTGCAGGTCTATGATGTCCCAACCATCAATCTGAGCGTGTCCACATCAGAAGTCCAGCCTGATGAAGCTGATGATGACGTGTACAGTGTCCCTACACTCCCAGGGGTGCCTCTGGGCCCGGGGGAGTCCACCACCAGCCTCTCTTGTGAGGATGCGTCCCAGGTTGGGCAGGTCTATCGTGTCCCCGGACCTGAGAAACGAGCCAGTGGAGGAAGTAACAACAACCAGGACTCCTCTGAGCCTGACTGTGGCATCTATGACATGCCTGCTCTGACCGCTGAAGTCCTCCCTCACTCCTCTTCATCCTCCTCCACCTCCACTCGCCGTCTCTCCATCTCCAGTAATGGTTCGGGTGACGTGCAGTGGAGAGCTTCGCTTTCCAGCCTCGTCCACACCGTGCTGAGCACAGTCTCTTGCTCGGCCTCCACTCTGTCATCACGGGATCTGGCCACCTCATTGGCTGAAATCCTGTCGACCTGGAAGGCGAGTCATTCAGATGATCCTCCGCCGCCTCTCCAGCAGGCATGGGCTCGGCTGTCGGACCTTCTGCCGGCTCTATCCGCTGTCGGCAACGTTCCTCCATCTGAAGGGCTCTTGTTGCTGGTTCAGCGCTCTCTTGAGGAGAGCGCCCTCCTCTTGCAGGCTCAGGGCCGCCCCCGGCTGCCTTCCCAGGAATCCCTGTCCCGCAGGCCATTGCCCGCTCTCCCAGTGCCTGATGGAAAGTCCTCAGGTGGCGGGATGGGCTCCCGTAAAGGTAGCTGGATCCAGGAGAGGCCCCTGCCCCCAACCCCTCAGCCTGCCTTCCCACTGCCTCCCACGCCATCGACTGTGACGCTGACAGTGGGTCCTGTTGAGGGAGAAGATGACCCCAGCAATGAGTACGCTGGGATAGGCTTGACTCCCATCCCTGCCCCAGTTCCTACAGGAGACAGTGTTGGATATGTGAAGCTGCAGGTCAGTTTCCATGAAGAAGTTAATTCTTAATGATAAAACATCAACATCTTGTTTTTGCTACAACACATCTGCACCTTTCCTTGTTAGTCAGTCCCTCCAGGAATTCGCGATGTTGCGATTGCACCAATTCACGCAAATTCAACCAATCTCTGTGAATTCTGTGCGACCTTGCAATTTTGTCCAATCACCGCAACTTTTCTGCAATTTTGGCCAGCCTCCTGTGAGTTCCACCAATCATAGCAGTCCCCAGCGCAAACGTAATGCACGTACGTCACCCA
>JAUZTA010000019.1:11474256-11484319 GCA_034780835.1 Ctenochaetus striatus | reverse complement strand
AAAGTAAAACCACTTTAAAATAAAAGACATTAAGAAAATCGTCCGATACTCGTTTGGCTAGTGCCCTAAATTGTCCTGTTTTTTTTCCTGAACTGTTATGTGATTCGGTTAAGCCGAGCGTTTCCGGAAACTGCCGAGCGGTGACGCCGAGCAGCAGCCGTTGCGACGGTTGTTGGAGTTTAGACAAGCGGAGGGAGCAAAATGGCGGACGAAGATATTACGCTTGATGGAAAACCTCTACAATCGCTCCGAGTGGCGGATTTGAAGACCGCTCTGGAGCAAAGAAACCTCCCGAAGAGCGGGCAGAAAAACACACTCATTAAGCGACTGAAAGGGGTAAGTTTTCGCCAGTGTTACGGACAATTGTCGAGTCTGGCTAAGTTCAGCAGTAACGTTAGGCGAGAGACAGTGGGGGTTAACAGTAGAGGCCGTAACGGTGTGTGGGCTCGGAAGCGGGAATACATAAATCGCCTGGCACAAGTTATGAAACAAACAACACTTCTTGTTTTCGGGTGTTTGTAACTGGAAATAAGTTGCGACAAAACTGTCCACCGACCGAGTTTACACTTAATTCGTTACTCCTCGCAGTGCACCGTGTTGCACACAGTTGAACTGTGCACCTGTCAAGTCGAGGCCTAAGCCGAGTGTAAGCAAGCGAACAGCCGCACATCGTGTACAGTACACGGCCGTGCCCGCGCTCGATCTGAGTGTGTTGTGGTTACGGGGGCGCGCATCGCGATGTAAACACAATTTTTTACGACGTTCATCGACAAGTTGTTTACTAGATTTTGTTATTAGCAGTTATTTTCGTTAGCAATGTTGTTGTTTTTCGCAGGACATTTAGTCCATTAATAACCAAGGCTATCTGAGCTGTAGCCAAGACTAGATACACAGAGGTCACATGTCTAATCCCCCCAGCCCCCGAAAAATTGTTCCCAGCCATCTTAAAATATAGCCTTTATTTTGCGTTCAAACTGCTTTATTAATCAAGTTTACCATAGTATTAAGTTTGAAACTTTATTTCCCTAAACATTAGAACTATTTAAACAACCTCTAGTTTGGTTGGAAAATAACTTATCTGTTATTTACTTGCTTTTATCGCCCATGAAAAGTGTACTGTGTTTATCATGGTGCAAAATGTACTGAAGTTATAATTGATTGAGTGTTGTGAAAACAGCAAACATGTGGAAAGAGCTGGAAACAACATGTAACAAAGGAATGTTGTAATTACACTGGTTTGCATCATAATCACTGCACTAACTGGACACACCTAAGTATCAGTCATAAATTGCTAAATATAACATCCCCAGGGTTACGCAAATCTCTAAATATAAAGAAAAAAATGCTGAGGATATGAACTCAGTGTAGTCAGTGGTAGATAAGGCCCCATAGAATCTAAGGATAAAACTTTGCACACTCATTCATCAGCAGAGCCTTAACATGCATGCCAAAAAAACAATGTACTGATTGCAATAAGTTGACCATAAACCCACAGTGGAGTTCCATTGTCTTTTAACTTTCTGTAAGAGGAGTGTGGGGATCTGCATGATTGTGTTTTGCTTGCATGCAAAACATTTGCCTACATTCAGCTAGGGTTCAACTGAACCAAGCTTTCGAAAGTATTTACATTAGGCTGCTCAGTGGCAATAACACACTGCAACTAGGTTGGGTTGTCCTAACAAACTTTTCACCTTGAAGTGTAAACAGAAGTTCAAACTTAGACTATCTGACGTGTCTAGAAGTAGGAACAGTCTCTCCAGTTTATTCTACATGGTTTAAAAATGTCTGAAAAAATAATTTGTATATTGTAAAGGCCATCTGAAACTGTTAATCACATTCTCTAAATGTGCAGCTGTGACTAGAAATTTCCAGAGCAGCAAAATTACCAAGTCATCCACCACAGATTTATGCAACAACTGTAATTCCCTGTCCTTGTTCCCCGCAGGCTTTGATGCTGGAAAATCTTCAGAAGTCGTCCTCCTCCCACTGTGGGCTGCAGCCCAACTCGCAGGTATGACGAGATTTTTAAAGATGTGCATCTTTGTTTTTTGTAAGTAAGGGTTTAGGCATTTTAATTTCTGAAGGCAAGCACAACCCTGTACTGTATTACCATGAAATTAATCCATAGCATGTACCCTGCAAAGATTCATTGTCTTAATAAATTGTAAATTCTAATAGGTCTAATGTACTGTCTAGTAGCATTGAAATTCTTAAAGTGCGGTTTTGTGTGTTTAATTGCATTACAGATAGGTGAGGAGATGAGCCAGAACAGCTTTATAAAACAGTACCTGGCCAAACAGCAGGAGCTCCTTCGCCAGAGGTTGGAGAGAGAAGCTCAGCAAGATGAAGAGGAAGACGGTATAACCTTCACATCAACACACACACTATCACAAATCAGACACTGAACACAGACTCTGGCACACTAATGGTCCTTGCGGTGTTTTTCTCTGTCCCACACACTTTTTCTTCCAGTAGTCTCCTCAGTTCACATTCTTGAAATATTAGCACTCATCTAATTTAATAAACATTTGGATTAACATGCTCAGAGAAGTGTTACATTTACCTCCAGTACTGGTGCTAACCTTCAACCCCTGCCTCACATCCTGCTCTTACAGAAAGTATACCAGTGCCAGAGGAGGATGACGACCACTCAGAAGACCATGACAGCTCTTCCTTTGTCTCTGATAAGGTCAGTGACCTTCACACTGAGGAGTTAGATGAGAGAAAAAGGATTTTATCTACAGAGCAGGAGACACTAAGCTCTCACGCTGATCAGATAATGTTGTAAAAATGTTATTTTTCATTCCTCCTTGTATCCTCCTTACTACACGAAATCACTTTTTAAACAGATTTCCGACAAGCATCATTTCCTAAATGATTATTTCCTTGCTTATAAATTCCTGAAACATGTTAATGACTGAATGAAAAGGGTGTAGTCATCTCAGCTTCTCTCAGACTGACTCCGTTATTTTTGCCCAGCAGCGTCACTCTGTGACCTCCCAGCCCTCAATGACCAGAGCGGAAGAGAAGGAAGGTGATTCTCTGATGGGTCATCGGATGATGGCACGTGGGACTGACATGGGCCCCGGTCCCACCCTTCACCCCCAGGAATCCCTTGAGGCTCCAGGAGCTAGGATGCAGCGAGCCACCTTTCATCAAGGACATAAGGAGCCGCCAGCCCCCTCTCCTCCCCGCGCTGTAGCCTCCCTGTCGGTGCGCGTCCTGGGCCAGCCTGACCGCCAGGGGCTGCCCCCCGCCATACCCCGGGCCCAGGAGAAGGAGGGCACGGCTCCGAGTGAACCAGGGTTAGCTCATTCTGTCCTCCAACTCAGCCGCTCCGCCAGGGTCTCGGCAGGAGGTCGCATTCATGACGACAACGACGAAGATGACAGTGGTGATGATGAAAGCGAGGATGACGAGGACTGGGGGCCTGGTCCTGGTGGATCCCAAAGGGGCAACAGAGCACCCCCCCAGCCGCAGCAGATGCCCCCCAGCGTCCCGTTAACTGTCGCAAGATCCAAACGCAAGCTTCAGCCTCCGCAGCACATTCCACCGCCACAGGTACATCACACCCCCATGCAACTGCGCCACCCAACTCCTCCACCCTCTCCACCCCCTGATCTGTTTCCCCTGCCCGACACTCCCAAACAGAGCCCCCCAGACATGGATGACCAGGAGGGAGAGGGCCCTGGGGTCGCTCGTGGTCCAAGGGTGGTGCCTTTCCCACCTCCCACTGTGCAGAGGCAAGACTCCGACTCCAGCTCTCGCTCCAGCAGCCCTGAGCCCCCCGCGAGGCGCCAGCCGGGGCCCCTTTCTCTGCTCGTACACAAGATGGAGTCAGAAGGGGCTTTCCACGCAGGTGAGGCCGCCTCAGCTGCAAATATGTCCGGAGAGAAAGCACACTCCGCTGCTGAGTCTTCCAGTTTCGGGGAGTCTCCTCTGCAAAAACTAGAGAAAAGGAGGCTACAGGAGAACAGAGAGATGGAGGGAGCGAAACGACTGAAAGAGGAGAGGGAGAGAGAACAACATCAGGAGCAGGAGAGAGAGAGAAGAAAGATGCAAGAACAGGAGAGAGAGAAAAAACAGTTGGAAGAAGAGAAGGAAAAGGAGAGGAAACAACAGGAAGAGAAGAAACTGCATCAGAAAGAAGAACAAGAGAAGATGAGAAAACGTCAGGAAGAGGAAAGAAAACAACAGGATGAGGAGAAGAGAAGAAAGGAGAAACAGGAAAGCAGCAAGGGCAGGGTGGCTGTGACCGAGGCCCGAGATTCAGATTCCTCATCCGATTCTGACTCCAGGTCAGACTCCTCTTCCCGCTCATCTCAATCCTCCTCATCCCCGGATAAAACCCGCCCTGCCAGGCAGCTGAAGGTCAGTGATCAAACATAGCAGGTGTCAGTCATTTACTACGGCATTGATGAAGAGTTTTTGAGTTAGAGTATTGCAGAATCCCAATAAATACAGAAGGATAGTTGATGTTTCCAGTTAGTTTTCTTTTTATTTTCTCTAAACATTATTTCATCCTTCCTGTGTGTGTTTTGTTAAAACTTGCCATGACATATATTGAGATGCACTTAATGGCTAAATAATATTTGGCATACTGTGCTATTTGATTGTTTTTTTCTCTGAATGATTTCACAGAAAGCAGACCATGGACAAGAAATACAGGGTGAGAAAAAGGCCAACCTGAGTAAAGGGACTGAGGAACGATATCTCTCAAAAAGGTCAGTAAACATCATTACAATACAGTTAACATAAATTACAAGTCAAACACAGGTTTTAAATTATATGCTGCTGGATTTGAAAGAGTTCACCAACAACAATTACACATGATTTTTGCATGCAATCCTCTCTTGCTCACTTACTTTTGCTTCCTACTCAATAATTTAATGAATTTGCTGAGCAGTTGCATGTAATGTTTTGCTGCAATATTGTGTTTAAGATGTCGGTTTGTGTTTTTTATATTTTTTGATTAAATTCAGCCATAATTTGTATTTTATGATGACAGATGGAGATGATCAATTGAATGTAAATTTACTAGTGATATTATTTAGAGGACTTCATTTGGTGAAACTTATGGATCCTTAGGATATTGCAAATGATGATTACACTATCTGATTATGTTGCTATGCTTCTGCACGTTTGACTTAAAGTAAATATTAAATGATGAAAGCAATGTATATTTCAAGTACAGCAGGTTAGCACGCGACTGCAGTCATGCTGCAAACAATGTCCACTCAAACCTGTTAAGTAGAAACTAATCCATTTACATAACATATCAACTATTTTAGGTTGAAAAGGGCAGCTTTTGTTGTGATTATCGCTTGATAAAATGGGTTTAAGCACATCAATGCAGTGTTTACCACCTCAACAGAAATGTCTGCACTGAAGTTAGGTGAACATCCTGATGTGCATTTTGTTTGTGAGCTTTTTTTCAAATCTTTGGTTAAGCTCTTATCAGTTTCTTCTTAACTCTGCAGTCCTCTGAAAAAAACAAAACTTAGGACTCTGTTTCCTGGCCATTTAAGGGTGGAAATAACTTACCATTGTATGTCTTTTATCAGCATGAACATACATAAGCAATGTCTCTTGCAGTCAGAAATTATCTTTACGGGGCTAAAAATATGTCTCCAGGATCTTTTAAACCTTGCATCGCTTGGAAACATCTCCCTCTGCTGTCTTACTCATCGCTCCTAAATATAGCACGTTGTTTTTCTTACAGGCGTTTAATGCGGCAGCCCCACAAGCAGCGTGGCTGCCTCTGCTTTTTGAAAAGGGTCCTTAAACGCAACACCCCGTTGCCGGACTTTTAATGTAACCTACATTTTGTTTCTGACAGCAGAAACTGTATGTTCATTCAGTATAGCTTATTGATTAATCAATCATTGGTAGATTTCGTCGTTGGAGCTCCGTGTGATCGTCTAACAGAGCTTTTATTTTGAAAATCCAAGACCGGAACCTATTTTTTTCCACTCCGGTAGGCTTGACACTAGTCTCGCTAACCAACATGGCCGTCGTGCATGCATTGCATCCCTGATACCGACGTAGTGCACGGCTACCCAGCGGTAGAAACATCGCGACCGGATTTTTTATTCCGCGTCCCCGATTTCAGCCCAAGCCTGACCGAAATAGACATTAGCGGCAGAGTGTCATATTTTAGCCCCGGGGTTCCCTTTCAAGGCCGGCCACAATGCTGTCCGAAGGCAACAAAAACGGGTAAGAGTGAGCCAGAGGGCGACTCAAGGCTTCAGGTTGCTGGTTGTACTTCACACCCCGTATCCCGAGAACAACGGGGACACACCAGCCGGTCTTTGCTCGTCCTGTCCTGTCGTGAAACCGGCTGTACGTTACGATGGTCGCGATACTGGTTTAGCTAGCAGCTCCTTCCTTCCTGCCTGCTAAATATCCTCTCATCAGTTCACATTGGCCTGGTTATCGGCGTGTTACATGTTCGCCCATGTGAGGGGGGGACCGGGGGTGGGGATGTCGGTGGGAGCCTTTTGTTGAATGAAGAAGAAAGGAAGATATTTAGGGGGGGAGAGGGGTCTCTTTTTTTATGATAGGTGTTTAAAATGGCTTCACGTTAAAGGAACTCATTGATTATTTATCTATGGGCTCAGATTTGCTGGTGTGATGATGAGATTCATATGCATGCTGATTTCTCCTCCTTGCTGTCTTTCCTGTTGACCTCAACATTTTCTGTCATGCCCTAAAAGCCAAATCAGAGGTTTTGCTTATTCCAGAATATATATTTTCTCATTTGAAAATGAGGACATCTGCATTTTGTTGTCCAGTTGAAGCTCAATTAAGGCCGTACTGTACTTGTACTTTGTCGTCTTGCCCACGGAAGCCTATATTTGTATTTTTGGCTGTAGCTGTTGATGATCTTACTGTTGTCAAGGGAAATCTTTGAAGCGGACATCTGTTAGCTGTACAGACAGTGTGAATGGGCCCTTATGGTGTGATATGATTCCCAGCTGGCACCAGACTTCAGCCCAGTCCCCTGGGAGCTGACTACATGTCTGATTTGATCAATGACAGTGTTTTAGTCTGCCTTATGACAACTTTGTTGATGGGGACATTGCGTCATTGAAATACCATGAGACACAATGGGTCATACAGCATGTATGGTCACTCTTAGTCAGGTTTTTGACAAGTTTTACCAGAAGTAATTCTTCTTTTTGGTTTGTTTTACAGATTGCGGTACTGTTCCTCAGGATAAAGCTGTACCTCAGTCTCCGTCCTCATCACAGCCTAGTCTGATAAACTCAGAGCTGTTTAAAATGGAGGGCAGAAACGCCCTGGGTTTGTTGAAAAAGAAAAACCATCCAGGGTTGTGTAGACACGTCATTAGTCACTCATTATTTCTTTCAGTGATCTTTGCGTTTCCTCAGCCTGGCCTTTGCTCTTTTTCTGAGTCAAAGGGCTTGAATTTCAGGTCGACATCTGTCTCTTTTTATAGCCCGTGCAGGTGTCCCAGACCTCGCCAAAGAGCCGCACACACACACACACACATTGACATCCACACCTAGGGCAAATGAGAGAATCAGTGTGGTGTTGAGGAGGGAAAATGCTGTCCTTCTGCCTACACTCTGACTAATCTGTAGAGAGGGAGGTTGAACAGGCACTCCTAACACTCTGGGTAGATTTCAGGAGCACTGAGACTAACATTACAGGCCTGTAATGAAAGAAACTTTGCAAGTGGCTGCGTTACATGAGATGGGGGAAGAGAAATACTGAGGTTTTATTTCCCTGAGCTGCACATGTGACTCATTATTAGAAAGTTAAAGAAATGTAAAAGTAGGGATTTTTATCATCTGGGACTTAAGGGCATTGGGATGCATCCTTTAACTGTTTTCTGTTGTTATAAAGATTTAACCTCTTA
Source organism: Ctenochaetus striatus (assembly GCA_034780835.1). Taxonomy (NCBI): domain Eukaryota; kingdom Metazoa; phylum Chordata; class Actinopteri; order Acanthuriformes; family Acanthuridae; genus Ctenochaetus; species Ctenochaetus striatus. The sequence goes on along the minus strand of JAUZTA010000019.1, from coordinate 11,476,434 downwards.
ATGTGAAAATAATGAGCTTATTCAAAACAGGAAGAATAATGTTCATCCAAAGAACAACCGAGTGTGTTCCTTTTTGAATGTTTTGCAGTGTTTAATGCAGAAATTCTACAAACACTACAAAACGCAATTTTGTTTGATACTTTTCAGAAATTAGCAGTATTTTTAAATAAGAAACACCATGTAATAAATCAAACAACAAGGGAGAATGTGCACAGTGTTTGAATAAGGATGCATGAGGATGTGATTCTCCCACGTAAAGTGTGCTTCCTCTGCCTGTGTCATCCAACGGAGGCAGGAAGGAGACTTGATAATGCTGGTAGAAGTTGAGGGGGGTGGCTTAAAAATAAAACGATAACCTCCTCGCTTGGTTTTGTTCTGCGTTAGATAACAGCAACAGAAAATAAATAAATAAATAAAAGCACACGCAGAGCGGCGTTAAGCTGTGTGAGGTCTGACTCATAGCAGCTTCAAAACAGAGTTAGAATCGGGTTTTTCCAATAATGACCTTTAATGGATCTGATGAAGACCACACACACGGTCAGTTGTGAGTGTGTTTCGGACTGTGATTTAGTTTGAGGTGTGACACTCGGTGTCTGTTAGCGGGTGAGTTATTTTTAGCAGGAGTGACACAGATCACGGCCCTCTGGCACCTTTCCTGTGACTCTTCCAAGTGTTTTTTCTTGTCTTGTCCTGGGCATAATTTTTCTCAGGCTGTCTCTGGTTACAGCAGCAACTTTACTCGCTACTCTGATTGTTTTCTTGACTGTTCGATCAGTATAAAGTCAGATGATAATGAAAGTTACCCATTATAAGGCCCTTGAGCTCCAGATGATGTTATGAATTTGCTTATTTAGTCTGACAAATACTCCAAACCTAAACATGATACATTTATTGTCACATAAGAACAGGAAAGGATTAAAACCTCACAACTAAAACTTATTTGCTCAGTTAGACCAGTTTGACCTAGTTTGACTAGCGCAGAATATAATTTTTAGTGATCTAGTGGTCATGAACCTGAGGTCATGCAATGATGTTTTTTGAAAAGGGTGGTCAGTGTTTAGACTTAAATTAAATTAAAACCCAAGAAAAATGTTAAAAATCAGAATGAAAAGCTGTTTAAATTGATTTTTTTTCACTTCCTCCTCCTGTCAACACATCAGTTAAACTCACTTAAATATTATCTTATATCTGCTTCGACAGCCAACACATATGGTGTTATCCTTGTCGTGTGCCCCCATAACTAAATGTACGGTTCTTGTAATCATCAGTGATTTTCTGAAGATGTAAGGCTTTGACATGTTGTTCTAAAAAACATTGTTTGCTGATAAGAGACAGAATTCAGTTTGTGAGTCATGATATGAAATGTCAACTTCCCCATTGTAACTGTAAGTAATTTAGAGGCAGCAACACAGATGGATTTAGCAGTGTATACACGGGGGCAGGCAGAGATAACAAGCTTATCACCAGATGAGAATCGGAAGACCAGACACTCTCACTGACCAGTATTGATCCTGAGCTCTTGGACAGTCTTTACCGCAAAATCCTATTTCCTCCCACCTGCTTACTCTTCCCTCTTAACCCCCCCCTCACGCAGGGAGGTGTCAGAGCCAAGTGCAGCCGCCGTGACCGAGGTGGAACCGGACTCTGAGAGCTCCATGGCCCAGCAGCCTTCCATGGAGGCTGAGCCAGAGAACAGTGAGGACCGCATGGAAGAGGTAAGGCCGCTGTCGGGGTGGGGTGTGCCCTCGTCTTTGCTCTGTCTCCCACTAACCTGCATTCTCATTTATCAAAAAGCATGTTTAGTTGACAGAACAAGTGAGAGTCATTTACAGCCAACACAACCCCGACGTTTGGCTCCTGTGGAAATTTATCCTTTCAAATCCAACTTTTTCTACAGTTTCTGTAAGAACCAGAAGTCTTTGTGACTGCAGACTAAATTGACTTCAAGAGACATAAAAATATCAAAAAAGGACATTAAAAAAACTTTATGGATGAACATTGATCAGCTTCGGTAGTTAATGAAACATTTCAGATCTCCAACAGAAACAGAGAGTCAGTGAACTGACCTCAGAGTCTCCAGTCTGCAGTTTGGACTCTTTACAAAATCACACAGCAGCTTCACTCCTGAATCCTGCAGCTTGTTGTCACTCAGGTCCAGCTCTCTCAGATGGGAGGGGT
>JAUZTA010000019.1:11447714-11463681 GCA_034780835.1 Ctenochaetus striatus | reverse complement strand
GAATAGAACAGAGATGAATCCAGCCTCAGTGCACAGTTTGCACCAAACCCAAACACTGCAGGTAAAACCTGTGTGTCATGATGTAAACAAACAAGCAAGAAGCGTTAGTAACACTGTCAAGGTCAAAATCAAAATCTGCCCCTCAGCTATAAAAGAATAGAAGAAGAAAAACCTGTACTGGTAATTATTAGAAAATTAAATACAAAACAGGTTTAAACAGAAACAGAACTCACTTTTCACAAACACTGAGTGCAACATTGATTTCCAACAACTGAAGCATTAATTATTATAACTCAAAGGTTGTGTATCACTTTTAAAATAATCGCCAATTCTTTTCTCACCAGCAGAGAAAGGAGATGAACCTCCAGCCAAATTGCTCGACGACTTGTTCCTCAAGACCAAAGCAGCTCCGTGTATATATTGGCTCCCCCACACTGAGGAGCAGGTTGGTGTTTTTAAACATGTTTCTCTCTTTGTAAAGTGTTCAGACTTCATTTTACTCAGCTATGTTTTGCTTCATGACCACCAGGCGGCGCAGAGGCTTTTGGACCGCACGGAGCGGCAAAAGGAGCGCGAACGCAGGCACAAGGAACAGCAGGAGGAGGAGGACAAGAAGCGCGAGCAGGAGAAGAAAGAGAGGCTGAAGGGCCGGGAAAAGGACGGCGGCGTGGCGGCGAGCACCGGAGCAGCAGGGCGAGCAACCGACGGCGACAGAGAGCGGGACCGCGGCCGCGACAGAGAGGGGGACAAGAGGAGGGACAGCGGCAGCGGCGGCCATCGGCCCAGACGACCCTCGGCAGGCGCCGGCGGTGGACGTCGCTCTCGTAGCCGTAGCAACCCCAGGGACAGACGGCGCTGAAGGCAGGGTGGCCGCAGAGCGAGAGAGAGAGAGGGGGGGGGGACGCGGCTCGGCGGAGGACACCGCAGACAGGAAGTCTGGAGAGGGAGTGTCACAGTTCTCTTGCCTGAAGTTCAGGACTCGTGTCTGCTCCTCGCCACCTGCCCCACCGTGCTTTAATTCGTCCACTTTTGACGCCAGCCTTGTCTTCCACACACTTCTGCCATTTCCCCCCCTCCTCCTCTCACACACACACACACACACACACACACACCTCGTCCGTGTCAATTTACACAGAAAATGTTGATTATATGTTTTGTTGATACTAAAATGACGGTTTATCTAGCTCCCACTCCCAGTCTTCTGCTCTCTCTCCCAGAAACACCCGTGCGTCCTCTCCCTCTGCAGAGAGCAGCGTTCCTCCTCGTCTCCATGCAGTGCTGTTAACTCTGGTCGGCTGAAGAAAAGAAGCAGAGCAGAGTGGTGGGGTTTTTTTGGCCTCGCCTCAGTATTTTGTCCCACTGAGGTTTGGGAGCCAGCCTCTTTATTTTAGTTCTGCGGGTGCACAGTTCCTTCCTCCTCAGCGCCCTGTAATAAAACAAGTCCAAAATAGATCCCTGACCTTCAAATATTTTCTAGGGTCAGTTTTAGTGTTCTACTCTTCAGCACTGAAATTTTTTTATATATGCATATATACACGACTAAATCTACAGGCCATCTTTGTCAAAGTGAGGAAAGATATGTTGAAGTTTTTACTTTTATTTTTTTTTTTTTTAAAGTGGGGGATTGTTGTGTGCTCCAGCTGCTGTTGTTAGTGAGAGTAACGACCTTAATCTCCCTCCCAGACGAAGATACAACTGGTACTGAAGTCTCAACACTGTAGCCTAGAAAAGAAAGAAAGCGACAGGAGGAGATGCGATCTTGTGTTGTGCTGATGCAAGTGGCATGCACACGCCCGAGTTCTTCTTCACTGGATGTTTTTTTGGTTCTAATGAAGGTTTATCTGGTAATAAATACTGAAAACTAACTTTCCCTGCACTGAAGTGTCCATTTAAAAAAAAAATCACTCCTCTGTCCTTTTCAATCATATATATTTAAGAGGAGCTACAAAGAAGTAAACCTTCTGATAGAGTAATAGTTACAGTTTTAATCTTTAATTTTATGTTTTTTAGTTTGAAAGTTGTTTTTTTTTCTCTCTCTTCCTGAAAGTGCTGAATGTACCAGTAATAAGAAAAAAAATGAATAAATTTAAATTGGTTACCAGCTCGTCTGCTTTAGTCATTTCTCCCAAAGAAGCATCATGACTTGGCTGAGAGCCTCTGAGCCGATGAGTGTTTATAATGATGAATATACTGAAAAAGTATTTTCGGCATGGAAGTTAGGTGCAAAGGAAATGATTTAGAGTTTGTTTTACTGAGCGTATTTGAAGTTGTAGCCTCACACTTGAACCATCAAGTGAACACAAAAGAAAATATTTATTACAACATACAGAAATTACAGTAATGTTTTTTTTAGCCCAAATTATACAGATTCATGTAACAAATGTCTTACAGTAAAGTCAAATTTAAGTTCAAAATGTTTGCTAGCCATATGTACAAAAACAGTTGAGCAAAAAAATCCCTTGTTCTTCTACAGCAAACAGTAGCCACATTGGGGTCAAAAAAACAAAACAAAACAAAAAAAGCAGTAGTTTCTTTCCTGTTCCCTTATTAACTATAGTACAGTAATAGTACGAGAAGTACAGCAGGCAGTACATGAGACAAAAGGGACTGATCCGAGTCAGAGACAAAGTGAAAGTGAATCAGTGGAAACGTCTTAATATCAGCAGTTTCATTTAGAAGGAAGTAAAAAAAAAAAAAAAGAGCAAAGCATTAGGGAATGACAGCATGATTCAGACCTCGGCTTCTTTCCCAGCATCCTCAGCTGCACCGGGCGCCCGTCAGTGGGTGTTGTGAGGGGGAATGTTGTGTGTGGCGCACACTCTGCTCATGTGACAGGAGTGGCAGAGGAGGTGAGAGTCCAGGGGGAAGCACTGCGAGCCGGGCTTATCTGAGAGCTGCTTACCACACTCCTGAGGTGGGGGGGGCACAAAGACGCAGATAAGAACAGGAATGCACCCAAAGGAAGTGAGGTCAGACATCAAGGCCTCTGGTAACAATCATCAGAACGAACTGTAGCTTCTATATTTGGCCCATGTGGTGTTTTAGAGAGTATTAGGAATAACAAACACATTTTGGAAACTCACCTCGCATTGGTAGCACTCGAAGTGATAGTCCTTGTTCATAGACACAACCCTGAGGATCTCCTCACTGCCCTGAGAGGCAACAAGAGGAGAACAGGAAGAGGTCAGAGTCCAGATAAAGGGGGGGTTTGTTTCGACTTTTTCTGCACATTAAGTGCAAGTAATAAAGTGTGAATCACCAGAAATGTATGCAAGATAAACTTTTTTTTTTAAAAAATACTCCTCCCTGGCTGTCTGAAACAGCTGCTTCTTTCTTATACTGGTTGTAAAAGTTTGCTTAGAAAAACTGTCAAGGTTAACTGAAAACAGCACACAATGACGCACAAGAGATAAAAAAAAAAAACAGTATGCCTCCAGCAAGCATGTGCATTGGAGAGCAAACACACACACACACACACACACACTTGCACTCACCTCAGTAGGTAGAATGGGCTGTAAACAGGCTGCACACTTTGGGGCAAAAGTCCTGCAGGATGACAGGAAGGAAACATTCACTGTAGAAACCAGAAGCACTCACACACAGATGAGTAATGTCCTTGAAGGAGTTTGGATGATTAAGGACATTCTCTAAGTGTTACGCATGAAAAAAAAAAACATCTTTATCAGCTCTTTTGGAAGTAAACATTGCATAAAAAGATAAAACGCAGCCACTGGATTACAGAACCAGGATGCCAACAAGTTAAACAAAGCATTGGACGTGTGTTAAAGCCTCACTTGTTGTAGTCTGCCACGCAGTAGATGTTGCTGTGATGGTCCACGGTGAAAGGGACCCCGTCCAGAGCCTTGGAGCAGACGACACAGCGGAAACAGCCGGGATGGTACGAGTTCCCGAGAGCCTGCAGGATCTGAGAATACAGACCCATACACTGATTTTTAAATCATGTGGGTGGCATTTTTACAAATTAATGACCATAAAAATTAAGCATTTTAACATTGGACTGTTTGGGATTTGATTCACTGCTTCAAGTGGCTGTTGGTGGAACTGCAGTTTTTGACCATGTTGGCTTAACTTCTATGCTTTAAGAGTTGTTTGCTAATTCTTTACGGTCATTTTAGCATCCTTTACTGTTATATATGAACTTAGTGGAGAGCAGAAAGAAGGAGTACTTTAAGTTTCAGCTGCAAATTATGATGTGAATGCATTTTTTCTTCTTACTGACGCACTTTTGTGCATTAAAATTGTTTGTGGTCCCTTAAGTTCACGCAAATGATGCGGAAAATGATGCCAGCGGATCACAGACTCACTGTGAGCTCTCTCTCTATTTATATTTTGGGTATTATGGGGTTCAAATATGGTAAAAAAAAAAAGTTTTGGGCTAATCAAAAACCCAAGGGCAAACATTCCACTGAGAAAGTGCCGTGGGAACACAAAGAGGAGCCAACAAAAAGACCTCGCTGCATTACTCTATCCTCTCGGGGGATTACTGAAAGGCATTCTGGGAAAAATAAAAACGCAAGGGAGTTAAATTTACACAGGACCGGGTTAAGGGTTAAAATATATTCCCTTTAAATCTTACATAAGACTGAGAATTTAGAGGTATTTGTGCTCTTCTTCATGTGGCATGTTCACACACACACACACACACACACTGAAAACCCACACACACACACACACACACACACACACACACACACCACTTACCTGTTCGAGAATAAGGTGGCCACACACACTACACTTCTCAGCTGCAGCCTGGAATCCCGAAAACTGTAATTACAACAGAGAGATTACCATTAGGGGAAAATCAATCCTCTGACTCTGAGCGCGTCTGTACGAGTGTGTGTGTGAGTGTGTGAGTGTGTGTGTGTGAGACGGATGACAAAACACACATTGACCTCAACTCTTACCATGTAATCCTCTTTACAGTACACAGAGCCATTGACATTGTAGAAGTCCCTGTTTCTCAGGGTGCGTCCTGCAGAGGGAGAAGGCAGCGTTAGCGTGATGAACTCAGGTTGTTTTCACTGTTAAGTCGTTAATAAATTGTGATATTGATAGAAACAGTCCTGTTTGGTGTTTGTGGGGGGGGGGTGTACTCACCACAGGACACACAGATGAAGCAGCGTGTGTGATAGAGGCTTTCCAGAGCTTGGCATGCATTATCTGCCCCATACACGCCTTTCCCACACTTCACACAGGTTCCTGCCAGAACAATGGTTGAGAGTGAAAAAAAAAAAAAAAAACACAACGGACACAAACATGCATTTAGTTTGGGGGGGGGGGGGGGGGGGTGGTAATCGCTCGGCGGCTCTTAGCACTTCGTTTACGACGCATTCCAAGAGGATGTGTCTGAAATCCAACTCCACACAAAGTGTCAACACTTGTAAATCCTCTCGTTCGCACCACCTAGGGGATTTTCACACAGTTAAAACCAGGTTGCCCATGCCAGCCTGTTTGCTCATCCACTCCAGTGTCTCTGCTCAGGCTGTTATTAAAGGGAAACTCCACCGGATCTGACTTTCTGGCAGTCTCTGCAGAAATGAATGACTCTTTCTTTCTATCTTCAGGAGTTTTTTTTTCCCCTTTTTTCTTTAACTTAATACTTTCCTTTAAATTCGACTTTCAAACCCACAATTGGAGCAATTTGGAGATTTAAAGAGATCACACTTTTCCTCTGCCATTAGAAGCCTAAACAACCTCAGGGGGGGAACAGCAACAAAATTAGTAAATTACAAAAATTATCACCTTCGCCGCTTCCTTGAAATTATTATCAAATGGCAGATACTTTTGAGCGTTTTGAGTCAATGAAGCAAAGGGCTTCTCAGCTCCTTTTTCCCTGAGCTGGTGTCGGGTATAAGGACTCTGCTGACATATCATTAAGGACCAGGAAAGTAAACAAGCATTTCTAGGTCAAAATTAGCATGCATTCTAGTTTGGCTGCTTGGTGGTGGCTGTAAAAAAAGAAACAACAAAACTCCTGCAAACACACTTTTACAACAAACCGACTTCTTTTGTGTTTTCGCATCGCGCAGAAAAACAGTTTATTCTAAGTACATGTTCAACACAAGTCACAGCACTGAATGTAAAGTGGAAAAGTGGTGTGGTGGTCCGAGCTCTGATCTATTTAAAGTGATCTGTGTTTTTTTTTTCCCCCCTTTCTAATGTGGCTGAGGGAGTGCCGCACAAATCAAGAAATTCCTACACTCGTGGACAGTCCCTTCAATATTTAGTAACAGGCACAAGCCTCTGCCAAAGCCAGAAACCATAAAGAGCCGAGACTCAAACTCCAGGCTTTAAATTTAACATCCGAAGCTGCTGCATATGGAGAAACACGGGGAGGAATCTGTTTAAGGGACTGGGATTGCATTTAGGGACTTCACTTAAAGATTTAAGCTCATATCCAACAAGGGTTTTATAGAATAAAGCTTAGAGGGGTTGAAAAACTGAACTTAAAAGTACAAAAATTAGGTCACTCTCTTATTTAGGTGTCTTTATGTACTTAAAAATGTATGTAAGTGACACAAAAAGACATGTTTCATGTGCAAAAAAAGTCATTAACAGACAAATTTGTCATATTTTTCAAAGGAGTAGCTTTAAATCTACATCTGTAAATTCTTGGTCACAGAACATTACTTAAATACAGGTGTGTGTCGGAGTGTGTGTGTGTGTGTGTCGGCTGATTCAGCGCGTCTGTCTTCACGGCTCGCAGCTTCTGATTTCGTTTCTAATGGCTGAGAGGAGTACAGTATTGTATGTCCCCTCCGGGCGCACATACCTGAGCAGAAAAACAGGCTACAGCACACCGCCCCTGCACACGCCAAGGCAACACCACACACACACACACCAGCACACACACACACACACACATGACTCAGACACACTGCATTACTGTGGCCTGAAGTCACTCAGGGGAAACACACCCTGCCACAATACACACACACACATATACATGCACATATATTCCACCAACCAACCAACCAACCAACCGACCAACCAACACACTCCTTCCCTGCTACATTCACACACACACACACACACACATATCCTGAGCCCTAATCTTCTGTGAGTCACAGTAATGGTCGGAGCTGTGTTTATATGGAACCATGTAATTTGTGTCTGAGTGTTACAGCAGAATTTTGCAGTTTAATGGCCGTGCAGATCCGCCGCATTAGCCTCTCTGCGTGCACCACGCTGCAGCAACGTCCTGAAACATCAGCTGACCTCGCCTGATGTTCTGGGCCACAGGTGTGTGAGGCTAAATGAGTGTGTGCATATCTTTTCTACGTGTTTCTTTTTTTTTTTTTCACCCTCTCTTACATCTAACATATCAACTTGTCTGGATCAGTTTCTTGAAGTTCAAATGCCGTTTTTTTTCTTTTTCTCTTTTATGCTTTAGTGTGCTGCGAGGCTGCATGTCTCCACAGGTTCGGATGCACCATCCATCCATACACTCTTTCAACTATTAATCCGTCCGCTCATCCATCCGTGCATCCATCCATACAAGCCTTTCATTTAGAGCGAAACCTGTGATCTGACACCAAGCGGCGAGGAGGACGATAATAACACACCGAGGGCGGATGCTGTGTGACCCAGTGCTCTATTATGAATGCATGGGATGCCGTGCATGAACGGTGACGGCACCGGCTCAAATTAGGGATGTGATTTTTTTTTTTACAATTTGCTCTGTTTGACTTGTATCCTGGTGACCCGTTTCCACCATGTAGCCTAAAAAAAAACTGCTGTTAATTAAGGTTCTCACCGAAGTACTCCTGCCGGTTCTCTGTGGCCTCCCTCCCGGCTGCGACTCCTGGATCCTCCTGAGGTTTGGCCTGCCCCCCAGCTGAGCAAGGCCCCAGCGTGGCGTTGCTCGGTTTGGAGTGACCCGTCAGCATCAGGCCCTCCAGGAGCCCCTCACCCTCCAGCGCTGCGTCTCTCAGGAGAAGTCGGGTGAGCTCTTCCTGGTACCGGGTGCCGGGCAGGTCTGAGTATCGAGCCCGGTCTCCCACCACCCCCCTGTCTTTGCCTCTCACTCCTGCCTGCTGCTCGTCCCACCATCCCGGGCCGGACTGGTAGCATGCTGCTCCTGGGCTTCCAACAGCAGGCGGGTAGGAGTGTCGGCTATCATGGGCCCCTGAACGCATCCCTCCATCCAGGTACTGAGTCCAGGCCTCCACCGGGGTTACCCCGGCCCTGCCTTGAGCCCCGTAACCAGCCGCAGAGCCCCCTGTCTGCATGGAGGAGGACTGCTGCTGCGGAGGGAGGCCTCCAGAGGTGGAGTAGCGCGAGTCGTAGCCCAGACTGATGCCGCTGGTCCGGTTGCTGCTGCAGCGGCTCCCCATGGGGCTCCCTCCGCCGCCGCCGCTCGCCGTGCTGGAGGCGAAGCTGGACCTGGGGCTGACCAGCACCGACTCCTGGAGGCTGAATGACGAGCATGGGCTCAGGGTTGGTCCTGGGGGGTAAAAGAAACCCCCTCCTCCGCTTCCTCCAGAAGTCAGATCGGATGCACGGTGTGGCGGATGAGAGAGGGATGCAGGCCTGGGGGTCTCCCACAGTTCGCTGCCTGTACTCAGCCGTTTGTAAAACAGAGCCTCCTGCAGGGAGAGACGTTTGTGTCTCTCAGGCTCAGAGAGGTACCCGGGCTCCGCCAGGCCGCCTCCACCACCACCACCACCTCGTGGAGCCGATCCATAGCCGGTGGCAGCAGGGTATGGAGGGGGAACGGAGTGAGGTGGAGGTTGGGAGAGGAGCTGCTGCCGCCTGACCAAATGCTGGAGCTCCAGGGAGTAGCGTCGCTGATTGAGGGACGCCTTGGATCCGATCGATCCCAGGGGATCGCACTCGGGGCCCAGGCCGGACTCGCGCCTCAGGTGGGAGTCCACACCTTCGCCCAGGTAACAGGAAGCTCTCTGCTGAGGGGAGCGACGCCTCAGCGGGGCCAAGGTGGACGGGTGGAGTGGCTGCTCGCCATCTGGAGGTATGGCACCCACCGTGGAGGAAGACTGCGGCGGGGTGAGGAGCTGAGAGGGAGGCATTCCCATCCCTCCTCCACCACCTCCTCCACCTCCACCTCCTCCTCTCCCATTCGCTGGAACACATGCGTCGCTTGTGGTTGCAGAGGCAAGCGAGAACTGGCCAGATCTTGAGGGCGAGGCAGCTGCAGCGCTGGGAGCTGGTGGCAGACCGCTGCCCCCACCGCTGCCCCCGGAGATGCCAGCGTTGGCATTGCTGTTATTAGAGTTGTTGGCAGAGTCGTGTTTTTTCTTTGAACTGTTGAATTTAGCACTGCCCGAGTCCGTTAGCTTTAACTTCTCCAGTAACTTGCTTATCGGCCTGTCCATGATGGAGCCTTGTCGTTTTCTTTTTTTCCTGTTTAAACAGAGTCAAATCTACAACTCCTCTTTTAAAGTTATAGATCAATGTGCTCAAATACAGTGTGGGTAGATGTACAGCAGAACAGAGATGTTCAAGTAAATCTATAGTTTTCACTTTCAAATCCTTACAACAACAAAAAAAATAGAAACTGGCCTTGAAACTAGCACAAAGCTGAAATATGAGGACCCCTTATGTACACACAATAAATACAACACAGATAAATAAGATCTTTTAAGACATTTCAGGGTGGTTACATGACTTAAGTCCTCTGAGTCATCCGCTTTGCCCTCATGTGGAGGATCCACGGGCACAGGTAGGCTGTGGGGGGGACGAATCCATCGGATTATCGGACAACTAGTTCGAGTCAATCCAGCCGGGAAACATGCGGGGAAACATCCAGGACACTTCGGCGTGACCTATGGTCGTGGAGGGCCTCCTTTGTGGACCCTCATGTGGCTCCACATCTGCATCTCTTCTGTCCGGAACACACTTCTTCAGCAGAGTCGGTCTGATGTCTCGGTTATCCAGCGCGGTGTGGGGGTGTGTGTGTGTGGGGGGGGTTTCTCCGTTTGAATTTTCTATTTAAAACACACACACACAGACACACAAAGCGGAGATGCAGCCGACTCCAGCCTCTTCATGTGGGTCCAGTGTAGACAAGAAAATAAATCCGTTTGTGCAAAGAAAGTCGACTCACCCGACTTCTGCCATTCATTTCAGGACGAAACGGACTCGAGGGGGAAAAGAAAAAAAAACTAAAACAACGATATTAACGTGAACACGGGAAACGGAAAAACACACATATGGCACTCGCAAGACTCCTCAGTCCGTCCGTCCATCCGCCTGTGCTCGGCTGCTTTTATCATCCCCGTTTTCAAAGGAGAAATCCTGTCCGGGACTCGGCTGAACAGTAGCGGAGAAGTTTGGAGAGAGAAGGGGATAAAGTGGAAACCGGCGCTCCGCCGCCGTTACATCCCAGCGGGCCGGTGCTGGACCGAACGAGTCGCTCGAGATAAATAAAATCCCTCCCCGTGTGCATTGCACGGTCGACAACTTTGTTTCTTTCTTTCTTCCCCCTAAATAATTACTTACCTCCCCCCTCTTTTTTAACGCTGTCGAGTTAGCTGCAGCGGATATGGCTAGTTCCGGTCATGCCTTTTCAGAATAAACTCATTGCTTACAAGCGTTGTATTTAAATTGATCAAAATTAGCACAGTTTATGATAAACCTTTGTTGTTGTTTTTTATTCACATTGAAAATATATTCCTGACGGATATTTTGATGCATTTACGCAGTAAAGTAGTAGAAACTGGCTTCTTATCCGCTTCCTTTTTGAAAGCGGTTCTGTATCTGCTTTTATTTTGAAAGGAGAACGACCAGACGACCGTTACCTCGCGTTCCGCCGGTTGGTTCAACTTGACGCAGCACTGTTCCTTTATCAGCCAGCGGCGGCTCGCTTCACCCACCAGGCCGGGACACCTTTCCATCAGCCATGGCTGTTTCGTCATTCATACGCAAAAAGTCCCTGTGTGGATGTGCCCGCTGCGCCAAGAGCTGCACTTCACCAAAAGATAAAAATGAAAATGAAATTACAAAAATGCCATAAAAGGAATTATGTTGGCCAGACTGTGTTTGGAACCAGAAGTTAAAAAAGAAACATGGCACAATTTCCACTCATTTTTTTTTTTCTACAAAGCTTTAAGCCACACATATTTAGTAAACTAGTGACAAACAAAAATTAAAATGTTTCCATAAAGTTTCTGCCATTTTTTCTATGATGATTTAACCAACGCACGGCCGTACCCACGCGCTGAGATCACGTCTTGGGCATATTTGGCTCTAAATGTGTGGGAGTTTGACAGTGGTCAGATATTCCTTTAACGCTAAAAGTAGCAACACCGTAGTTACCAGTTAAATTAAGATGCAGCTTTCACATTCTTGCATCAATAATAATATAATAATGTAACATCTGCTATAATAAAACCTATAGAAATATTATACAATGGTACTCTTCTTTAGGCCAACATCAGGCCTACCACGCAAAAACTTTAAATGTACTACTTGTACTCATAGTGTAGTATTTTTATTTTGTGTGTTGCTACTTTACCTTAATAAAAGTGCAATATTTTAAAAAACACACACAGTCAGAGCATAAAACTGCGTTGTTCAGGCAACGGCACTACTTCATTGTACCACCAGCCTGTGGAATGCGCGGAGGGACACGGCGGGGTGCGGCGGCTGGTGGATTTTTTCGGCGTGTCTGAGTTCTCCAAGGAGGATACAGGGTAAACATCCCGCTACTATAACAAGCCCGGCCGGTATTAGTCAGAACCAATTCCGGTTGTTTGAGGCAGTTAACGGACGCACCAAAAACACAACAGGCCCCGATAAAGCACGAGTGTGTTTGTGGAGGCTCTCCGTCCGCCCCGGAGCCCTCTCCATATGGAGCCTTTCATGGCCCCTGCGGTTCACCGGAGTCCCTGCAGCAGACTGCAGCGTTTACCTCACAGGCTGCGAGTGGGAACTTGTCTGAAAAGCTAACAGAGAAATTCTTCTGGGCTTAGTAGCGGAGCAGTTCATACAAAAACAATACTTTGAAGAGCTGCGGCTGTGCTCTGTCTGCGTTTCTGTTCCAGCGAATTACACAGATGGGATAGGCCTCACATTTCTGGATAGACACATTAAGTTCTTCCCCTTCAACATATGGCTCAAAATTCCTCCTGTGTATTTGTATTTTTTAAAGTAATTTTAATATTTAACAAGACTTCAAGGTGCATTCTAGTGTACCTATGAAAGCTGGGGACTCATGAGAGACAGATTATACAAAAAATGGTCAAAATTAGGGTGACAAAGGCTCTTTTATCCTGACTCTTTTAATCCAAAATGTGGCTTAAGTTCTTACACCATATTATTTTATACTTCCTGTTGCTTCCCTGATTAGACAAATGGTTTAAGAGTCAGGGGTTTGGATCATCATACTGGTTTTAATATGAATTTAAGGGGCTACAAGGTGGTTAAGGATGCAAAAGGAAAAAAATATATGTTCCCCAAATCCTTGGTTTTCAAGTATTTTGCTTTTTCTTGTAATATTTTTTAATTGTGAACTCTTCAGAACTCTAAATACCCTCTACAGTCTGAGAAGAAAACACTGTTTAAGGTGAAGCGTTCACATCAACAATAAAAGGTAAAAAAATAGTCCAGTCTGGAGACTCAAGCTGAGATAATCCTGATGACATCCCTGTGACATCATCAGGGGTTTTTTGACGAAGGTCATCCAGAGCCGCAGGTGGCTTTACACAGCTGTTTCGCAAGCTGACTGTAAAAATTAGCTCAATGCTCTTTTAATGTTTCACTGAAACAAAACCCAGGTGAAGTAAGTGTTTTTTACATTACAGTCATAGAGCAACAGGTAACGAGTGGGAAGTGCAGTTATAAAAACACATGATGACCTGTGAAGTATCTCTGGATTGCAGTCAGGAAGCAGGTCAAAAACAAATGCTGACAACAACAAAGCAAAGAGGTGAATGAAAAGTCAAGTCTGTTAGACGCCTCAGAAGTGTAATTTGTCCCCTTTAACAGATGTGGTACATAGATCAACACTGGCATAAACAGAATTTAAAAAAAAGATCTAATAAAAAAAGGGTAGTAGATCTTTTCAGTTGCGAATATTTTGACTTAAAGCACCTCAGTTCTAGGACAGGACAGACTGTACATTGCAGCCTTAATATGTGCTGGAAATTTAACTAATACGATTAAATTTCATTGCCCTAAATTTTCAGTCTCAGTCGTGTTGTAGTAACTAGATTCTGATGATGAATCCAAAGGTTCATGACATGACTTCAAGAAAATGACATTATGAAAGATTTACCTCAAAAGATATTATACTTAAATTGCTAAAACTGCCTACTATTTTTAAAGTTGAAAACAACAACAACATCATAAACAACATCATCGACCATGACGGCGTCTCTCATTCAGTGACGTTAACTCACAGCTGGTACAGGAAAGAGTTGAGCAGCGTGAAGAGCAGCAGGGGCAGCTGGGAAAGCAAGGCCATCCAGCTGTCATAGTTGTAGTCTTTAGTTGAACCTCCAGATGTTCCATTAGCAGTGACATTTTCAGGTGTGAGGCGACCGTTGAAATACTTTAAAGAAAGAGGAAGAATCATTTAAAATCAGGAGGAACTTGGTTTTAAAGAGCACAAACACACGTTCATTATTGAAGTTAAGTCTTTCTTATTTAACAGCTGTAATAAAACAAGTTAAAAAAAAATGTTCCACTTAAAGAAACACTTTTTTTCTTCTCTGTCATCATTAAGATGAGAAACAAAGCGTTGGGTGGAACCTGAGAGGCCGTCATGAAGAAGTTCCAGGGCAGCAGAGTTCCCAGGCCGAGCATGAAGATGATGAGGGCGACAGCCTGACCGCTGTGGGGACGAAACACTCGTGAGCCAAACTGAGTTCAGCAGCTTTTTATAGAGGAAAAAAAAGAAAAAGTTGGATATGAAACGTCAAACTCACCGGTCGGCAGGTGGATTCTGTTTCTTCTCGTTCCACATCCTGTCGATTGTGTCGCGTTTCTGCAGTGAGAAGTCAAGAGAAGCTTGAGTGGAGAGTTCACAGCACAGGTTTGGGTAGCAATCCTCCACTGAGCCACATCATCACTGAGTTACTGTTTTAAATCAGCAGCTCTGGTGGTTTTTCATTCAGGATGACAAAGATGAATCTGATCTGAGTCAAAAGTACAAGTTTGTGTCACAACAAACACAAACATTTTACAGCCACTTCATATATGAACAGTGTTAGAAATCCCCCTTCATCTTAGAAGAAAACAGTTAAGGGCAAATTCGCAGAGTAAAAATGAAATACACCAGCAAGAAGGCCATAAGAGCATGCTGGGAGAGCAACAGAGTGAAAAAGGAAAATTTCTGTACTGTAATTTAAAATATAACAGAGGATTTGGGAATAATTAGTTGGCTCATCTGGTTGATACTAAATACACCTGAAGAGGAAAGTGGTCAATCTGCAGCCTTCTGCAAAAACAATGAGAACTAAGGATGATGGGAAGAGAAGCTGTGCATTTTATGTCCCAGAACTGAAAGTGAAGATAACCAGGAGAGTTCTGCTATTGATATGATATTTTACTGACTCTGTATAAAATTATTAAATTTGGGATACGTGTTTGTTTTTTATAGGCACCAGCTCATGCAGGCATTCAAAGGAACGACAGGAGATCAGCCTGCTAAAAATGGATTAAAAGGCAAATCAGGAGGAAATGATGTTCCTGGTAAGCAAACAGGAACATAATCCTTCATGTCGAGTGAAGTGAGAAGCAGAAAAGAAAAGAGAGATCAGACTGGGACTCTAAACTGAACTCATCTTTATGCCTCATTGAAAAACATCCAAGTGGACCACGTGACTTCCTTAACAAACAGGAAACAGTAGAACATGAAGAAATCACAAACATGGAGCCAAAGACAAACTCTGCAAACTGTTCAAGAAACCAGTGTGGAACCTCTGGATTAATAATAAGGGTGTAAGGACAGAGTGTAACAGTAGGTGGCGATCATGCTCCATTTTGTGGCGCCATTAAAGAAGACGAAGAAGAAAGAAGGGAGCAGAAAGAAGGAAGCAGCAGAAGGCAACGTGCGGCTCTGAGGGAGAGGAAGATGAAGAGTACAAAGAAAAATAAAAGCTCTGGGTTATTGAAGACTTCATCTTTCTCACGGACAGTTTTAAAAGAAAGAGGTTTGTCTTCAGTAAAATCTGTACGGTCGGTTTAAGAGTTTTATCGGTGGGAAAGCTCGGAGGACCGCAGCTTGGCGGACTGACCGTCTCCTCTCAGAGCAGCGATGAAATCAGTTTTCTGTGACTTAAATTAAAAGCATTTAAATTAAAACACCGTGGCAGTGTGCTAATTATTCTGACACTTCCGTTCTCTGAAAGTCACCGGAAGGAAGGAAACGTAGTGACTCATCACAGCAGGAACCACATGGCCTCCAGTACTGTGTGTCTCCATTTTTTATTACACCGCTAAAATGATTCTGTCAGATTCGATGAGTTTGGCTGCTTCCAATGTTTCCCAGAAAAATCAAAAATAAACTTGCCTGTCAGTGAAACCTGAACCTGTGGGCTTTTTAGTGATAAGAATGACTTTTACTCAAGTACTGTACTCGAGTACAGTTACAACATGCTTGTACTGAACTTGAGAATGTCCTTTTCCTCCTTAAGTTCTGATCTACAGCTTTACAGAGAAATACTGCACATGTAAACCACTTACTTTGTCACTTAAAGGTACCTGTTTGTTGCCTACAGGTGAAAACGATTGATGTGTGTGTGTGATATAAAGTAAGTTATTGAACTGCCTTCACACTGACAACCACATGTTAACAAGACAACTTTAATCTCCTGAAATGTTCCGATAATCGTTAAACCAAACAGAGTAAAAGTACCTCATGTTTAAAGACAACGAGAAGACAAGAAATGTGAGTAAAAGAGCCAAAGAAGAGGCAAAGAGCTCACCTGAGAGATTTATCCGCCAGTCAGACTGAAGTTTGAATGAATGAAAGAGAGAGTGA
>JAUZTA010000019.1:11413905-11424923 GCA_034780835.1 Ctenochaetus striatus | reverse complement strand
GATCATCAGACATGTGTCTCCAGATGGCAAGGGGAAATCTCCTGAGTTCTTTCAGCCAGATATGGAGAGATCCTGTTTTAGACCTTGTTGTTTTCATTGCTGCCCACTTCCTTTGCTCACAATGTCGAAGTAAGCTTTTCATTTAGGTAGAGAAAGGTTAGACGAGGCAAAATCCATGAATGAAAACAGATGCTGGAGGCCGCAAAAGGTGCTCGACTTCGCCAGAAAAGACTTCCTTTTTAGAGAATAGAAGTCTTATTTCCCCATTGATGGAGCTTCTCGTTTCACTCTGCATGGATTAAGTAGGTTTAGTTTGTCACAGTGAAGTCAGAAAGGGATGTTCTTAAGTTGAGCAACGCTGATAAACCGCAAAATTCCTCTGGAAAAAAAGTTTCTGTCTGCTCTGCTTTCACAACACCCCATAACGAGGCTTTATCTGCATTAATTAAACATGTGGTTCACTCAGTCATTGTTGTGTCTTTCTCTCTGCTATCTTCGCTGTCACAGTTTGTTCCGCACACACAAACATGTCTATGTTTTAATCACAGGCTTCATATATAGCCCTCAGATGATGTAATCCTCAACCAATAATTAACTCTCAGCCTCTTTCTGCATCAGGACTGACTGTTATGTCTGGCAGCATCACATCACAGTGCACAAGACACTCACTTTTCACCTGATGCATCTCCTGCTAACTCCTGCACTCTTGGTTATTCTTAGCTCGGCAGCGATGTGATATACTGCTGCAGCGATGTGAGAGATATTCTCCTGCAGCTGCTAAAGACGACCGGCGTGTTTTCTCATTTTGTTTGCAGACGTTCATCACAGCGCCGGTGTGTTCGCCACGGGAGGGCAGCTGCCTGTGGCCTCTTAAAAACCGTCTGACTCTCTGAGTTATCCACCATGTCTGGCTTTGACTCACACGCCAGCGACTTGTGGTCAGTGACTAAGGTCCTCCTTCGCTCCTGCGTGCATCCTGCTCATACAGAGCTACAGTGCAAACTCTTGTATACCTAATGCTTTCTTCTTCTTTTTTTTGCTTTCAAGTTTTAACCAATGAACTTTTTGCTCTGTGAATCAATTTCCTGCGACAGATGGGTGTGAGTGCTGCATCCTGTCTTTCACAGAGAAACACCTTGTATCTGCGATTCCTGACAGCATGACTGGATGTGACTAAACGCTGATGCTGCTCTGCAAAGTAAATGATTATATTGAAGGCATTACGACGGATGAGTATTAAAATAAATATTGTGTTAGTAATACGTGTATGATAATACTGTGTAAATAAGACAGCTTCTTTCAAGTATTTTCTTTCTCTTTACGTTCACACTTCATCTCAGTAGGTGGCAGTATTGCACATTAACGACATTTGCAACCCACCATTAAGCATAAAACTTCGCAACATGTTAACTGTTCTTGGTGACTGACTCTCTGTTCATACACTTACATTTTGAATATAGCTAATTTGCCAGAAAAGAGACAAAACACACAATACGTAAAGTTAAAGATGAATTTGACAGATTATTACTGAACAATCCTGAATAGTTCAAAGATAAAACCCAAAACATATCATGGTGATATCGCTATTGTGGACTTTTTGGGGCACAACAATGCAGTAAAATTCCAATATCCTGACAGTCTGAGATCACATCAAACGCCAACATGACCACTGAGACTATTTACAGAGCAAAAGTAAAAAAAGGGCCCAGACCGGAGGCGCCCAGGGTGCTCATACCCAATCATTTGCAAGCTGCAGGAGACCTGATGACAAAATATGTTGTTTATTTGAAGGCTAAAGTGTACTTTAGCGTCTCCAGGCTGGGGGGGGTTCACAGTCTGACGCCTGAGGCCTACAGTCTCCTGCATGTCCAGCTTGTTGTGAGTGCAGACCAGCTTCCCGGCCCCGTGTGCAGTCTACACAGGCAGATGAAAACCATTAACCCCCCCCCCCCCTCCCACGACAGCACCAGAACAAAGCAGCTCAGCTGAGGTTTCTAAGCTGTGCGGCTGCCCCTGCATGGCTGCACCCCACCTCCCCAACACCACCTCCTCCTTCTCCTCCTTCACAAGCCACAAGAGTTTAGACTCATGACATTTTTTCCTCTGGATGGAGTTTCAGCTCTCGTTACACTTTCTGCTCAGATGGACTCTTTTAAACAGTAGGGACGGTCAGGAGAGTTTGGGGTGAGAAGAGGGGGACAAAAACAGTTCCTCCTCTGCTTTTAAAAGATTTGAGGAAATTTGGTAAACATCAGAAAGACACTGCAGATATCAGCAAAACTGTAACTCCCTGCTAGGAGGTTTAAATACAGTAAAATAATAAGATTTCGGATGCAGAATCTTTGTTGTACATGTTTTTTATAGAAATGTAAAACCACAATGAAGTTATATTTTAACATTAAAAGCATTATAAACTCACATAACACTTATAAAGACAAACTCTCAGCTCAATTTGCATGATTTAAAGTAAATAAAGAGTGATTTTCCATCAGACTCACCTCGGCTTTGAGCACATTTGCAGTGACGGAGGTAAAACCAAAGCAGAGACCGCAGGCCAGGGTGAAAAGTTGGGGCAGCATTTTTCTAATCTGCAAACTGCGCCCCTCAAAACAGCTCAGGAAACTAACTTTCTACACGAGCCCCGCCGTCCTGACAGCAAACGACGAAAAAAAAAAACACAAAGTCACTCCGTTATGCTTCTAAAACGTGGCAGGACGTTTTTTTTTCCCCCTCTGTATCCACATGGACACTTCAGGCGCACCAGAGAGCTTCTCTGCGCAAAAACGACTCCTCTAAAGTCAGGGATGAGCGTAAAACAGCGAACAAAGTGCTAAAATCATCGGGTGTCTGTGTCAAATGTTCAGCTGTTGTTAACTAAGGCTTTTTTGTTTGGTTTCTCCCTTTTTGTTTTTGTGTTGCGCGTGCGGTCGTGGTGTGTGGTGTGAGAGAGAGAGAGAGAGAGAGAGAGAGAGAGAGAGAGAGAGAGAGAGAGAGAGAGAGAGAGAGAGATGGATTTTCCTTTGGGTCCTCCTCCAGATGTGCAGACGTCATTTTGTTTGACGACAGCTGAGGTTTATCAGTGTCCCAATCAATAACATGTGGACAATATTCGCAGTTTAGTAATACTCTGCATTCAAAATTTCTATTGGATTAAAAATGCAGACTAGTCATTACAAATAAATGTCACATTTTGGAATTAAATGATGATATTATTGGAGTTTTTTTGTGATTGTCTTCACTGTAATGCTACAGCTGCTTACTGGGGAGCTAATTAACTCTCTGTCTTATTTTAACATACAATAATACACAACAATTTATCCATATATTAGCTGTTGTATTGACCTTTTGATCTGAATTTACAGTGTAACTTATTTTACTCAACTATCTAGTAGCCTATAAGTGATTGTAGTAAAAAGCCCAATATTTACCTTTGCATTGTCAAGAAGTAGAATTATAAAGAAGCAGAAAATAAAGAAACTAAAACACTGAAGTTCAATGCAAGTACCCCAATATTGTACCTGGGTGCAGTACTTGAGTAACTACAAAGCTGCTATATTACGCCACCTAGCAGTATGAAAAGATAATTAGCTCCACCTTGACCAGCATTAAAAAAGTATTCATTCATACAATCATTCGAAGAATAAAAACATTAATTCCAACACTTCTGTTGATAATAAGGTCTTTCATTTTTATTTTTAAAGAAGCAATATATGAGTGATTTAATTTTTGTTTATTAAACTGAAGTATCGCCACTTTAACTTGAAATCTCCCTCTAAACAAACTGAGGATGTGATTATTATTATTATTTTCTTCAGATGGATGTTTGAACTCACAAATATTTCAGAAGCCAGTCATGGTTCCACACGCAACTTACAATAGTGTGATGAAAACTTAAAGGATCCAACACAACATATGTTCTTATATAGACTTTGAATCCGAGAGAGAAAGGAGTGGAAATCATTAATGATGTAATTAAAGTTTTAATTTAAGTTTGGAATTTAAGTATAAAGTGGGCTAGCAAACAATTTATATACTGTCGGCTTAATTTAAATAAATAGTCGTAGCACTCGAGTAAATGTTTTCAATTTATTCTGTCTTTTTAGGTGGCCCCAGAGGCCCTAAACTAATTTTTGTGAATTAAAACAGATGTTGAATATTTGAGCGAACCAACACTGCCCCCTTGTGTTCAATACGAAACATTTCACACCAAACTTCATTTAGACGTCAGTCACCCTATTGAAATATATATGACCATACGCATTTACATTATTGTCAACAAATTCTGAAAAAAGTATTTAATATGAACAGTAACGATGCATGTAAAAAGTAACGTTAAATGTTTATGAATGGAGTTAAAACAGTTAAGCCCCGCCCCTCCTGTCATGGGCTGAAATATACGGAAGTGGGCCAGAACTTGTCAACAAGAGAGGCCGACCAACATGGTAACGTACTCAACTCTCGTCCTTTTTACCCTTTTTATTATAGTATTACTACTTCTGGCTGACATGTTATGATTTCCACAGCCACTAATATCCTTTTTGTTGTGTTTGGAAACCGTTTCGTGGTATGTCGCCGCCTAGAAAACGCGTTTGAACGAAGATAGAAGTCAGGATGTTAGCTTTAGCAGTTAGCTCATCAGGAAGCTAGCTATTAAAGCTCTTGTGACCGAAGAAGGCGAGCAGCTACTTCACCGTTCCCCTTCAAAACGAAACTATGTCGAAACGTAATCTCAGGACGTTATCTTCGTGCGTAGGTAACAAAAATATATATTCATCGACTCGATCTCGAGATTCTGATATTTTTACATCGTTGTGATTAAGATTGTGACTTTTGAACAATTTGTTTTGTGAGGATTTAATCTCGGAAATGCTAGCGTTCCCGGCGTCATTGTTGAGAAGCTTAAAGGAAGGAAATAGCTCTGTGTGTGTGTTTGTTTGTGTTGAACACAGTGTTCAAAGTCAAATTAATGCGAACCCGTGTAGATTTATGTGTTATTGACCTGCATGAATACATAACAATAACACAACACGTTAATTGTGGATACTCATTTCTTATTGCTTACTTTTTTTAGGGCCAGATCATCTGCTCATTTTGACTTATACTGTGACGAATATTCATTTACACTCTTTAGGAAGTAGGAGCACTTGAGCAGACACATCTAAAATCCAAGATAGCGAAAAAAGAAATGTAATAAGCTAAAAACTCATATTATTATACTAAATGAAAATAATATTGTGCCTACATTGCGGTTTATTTTATTTGTTTGGTCTAAATCTGAGGAAAAATAGTCTAAATTGTTTGTCATAGGTTTCTAGTTTTTATAAGTTGCTTTACTTGTACAACCAATGTGGCAAAACCCAAATATATTTAGCTTAGTGTTCATTCTTGATATATTCTCTGTCTTAATGTATGTGTTAGCTGGTTATTTCTTGTCAGAGTAGTAGAATAATAAAATTATCAGTCTTGTTATTTTTTTCCTTTGCTAACTAACTTTGGCTAACAGATCATACAAGCATCTCATCCATCTTCTTTTATTTTGCAGGTTAAGTCTTCCTGAACAAACCTCTTAAAATGATGCTCTTCTGACATTTTATTGATCCCTTTGAAGTCTTCAGTTTTTATGATTTCCATCATTTTGGAGGGGAAGCATTACCACAATGTCAGTCACTTACAACCTCTTTGCCCTACTAGTTTTCACTATAGCAGGTAAGTTTAATGCCTATTTACCAGTGACAGTATGTGTATCTGTGTAAGATGCTTACTTGAAATGTTAATTAGGTAAAGGTCATGTTTGCGTGTCATACACATTTACAGTCTGTCAGACATTATGTTTGCTTGACTTGTCCTGTTTTTGCTTATTTCCTTCCCAGCATGCAACTGTTTTGACCCTGCCCTCTGCTCTGGTAAGGAGACAAGCTAGTCAACACTTTAATTCATGTTTGCTGATGTCATGAAAGGATTTTTCAGTGTTACATTCAAGATACATACTATTCCCCAACCTACAATGTAACACAGTGACAATGATGTTATATATCAGCCTGATGGATCATATTAAACAGTACTCAAACTTTTTGTCTCTGTGCTAAACAACTGCAAAAACAAAATACCTATTTTCAGCTGTAGCAAGGCAATATTAAAGCTAAAATGGCATAAACGATCATTTTCTGTGATATCATCTTCATAACAGGAGTTATTTGACTCCTTAACAAGTTCTCCTTTGTCTTGCTGTTTCTCAGTTCGGCATTCCTTCCAAGTCTTAGACAGTAAAGTGGGACAAATCAGGAGTTCTGCTTACCACAGCTGGTCGTACCGCTTTGGTCCCAACTATGACTGCTGGATCATCAAGGGTCCGGAAGATGAACCTATTGTTCTCAGGTAAAGGCACTGAGGAAATTAGTTTTCAAATCTTGTTTCCTAAATTACACTCTACACGAAGAGATGAAAAGCTGAGATAACAGAACTTCAATAATTTACTCCAAGGCAAATTGAATAACATGGAATATTACAGGAAGGCAAGCTGTATAAATTAATGAATGGGTTTCTACGTAGAAGAATATTGTTGAACCAGATCTTGCCTGATCATGTTCTGTGGTGAGGATGTAGTGTTGTGAACGGCTTAAGAGTGAGTTATGTGGATAATATGTGATTTAGAAACTGTTTATGAAAAAACAGACAAACAGGAAGGTTTGTTTTCAGCTAACTTAGCAAATTGAACACCTGATAGATCAAGAAATGTTGTCATGTTGAAACTTGTAAAAATCAAGTTTTTACAAGACTTTCCTCTTTTTTCTTCTAGGTGTATTTATATGTAAGTAAATTTCTGTGTTCACTGATTTTTTTTTCCTCTAAATTGTTTCTCAGTTTTTCCCAATTCTCCGCACGATGCAAGAAGGAATGGGTGACTATAAAATCTCCTGGCCGTGACCCGGTTGTCCTGTGTGGCTCCAAGTTGCCGCCACCGATGGAGTTCCCCGGGGGAAATATAACAGTGATGCACCACTTCTCCCCACATCAGTTCCCTGTGTCATCTTTTCTGTTGAACTATGCTAGAGGTAAATCAGCATGGTGTTTCTTTTCTTTTACTTCTTATGTTTAAACTTTTGTAAAGTCATGAAAATACATTTCGTTTCACCAAAAGGATATTCGTAAATTCTTTCTGCATATCTCTTAACCCATTCTGTCTCTACACATCCAGACACTGGTGATTGCCCAGTTACATCCTTTGAGTGCCTCGGGGGCCGCTGCCTTCCTCTCTCCTGGCGCTGTAATGGCCAGGTGGAGTGTCTCGGTGAAGGTCCTGGTTCAGGCACCGACGAACAGGGCTGCGATACAGAAGTTGAGCCCTCAGATTTCCCAAAGCTCAGCAGCACACAGGAAGAGGACACCAAAGAAGACATGTACCCAGAGAGGAACCATGACAGGGACTCGGAGATAATCAAGGTTGTGGATAAGACTCAAGAGAAAGACTCTAATTCTGATCTGTTGGCGCTGCTGAAGGAGAGGGCGGAGGAGGAGGCCCAGGTGGATCGACAGCAGCCTCAGACTCACAGGGAGCTCGCTGTGACGCCCACTCCCATTGAGTGGCCCTGTGGAGGGCTCCTCCAGACCTTCTACGGGACCTTCTGCCCTCCAGCCATCCGGGGCCCATCGCTATCCTGTGTCTGGACTCTGGACCCTCAGGACTCGAGACCACTGAGACTGGACCTGCAGCAGCTGGTGCTGGGGCCCGGAGACAGACTCACCGTCTACAACAGGGAGCAAGGCAAAGGAGACATTATTAAAATTGTGAGTTAATTTAAATACGTAGTGTATGTATGTAAGTATTCATCGCACCTACAAGCCTGTTTTTAAATTATTCTCTGATCCTTTTCTGCATTTCGACAGATCACCAGTTCTTCAAATTACAAATCAATCCAAGTTGAATCCCACACTGGACTTCTGTCGTTGAAGTACGAAACTCTGTCCGGCTCAGAGGGGAGTGGCTTCAACGCCACGTTCCACGTCGGGACCTACTGCCCCCCTTGGGAGGGTCGTTGTGGGGGAGCAGCAGGAGGATGCTTCACCCAGGAGCAGCGCTGCGACGGGAAATGGGACTGTCCCGAGACGGGGAAGGACGAGGAGGGTTGCAGGGGCTGCAGTCCGAACCAGTTTGCCTGTGGAGTCGCAGGGCAGCGAGCGGTGGCGTCCAGTCACTTCGCTGGCAGACCGGTGTGCTACCCGGTCACAGAGAGATGCAACTACCAGCTGTACTGTGCGGATGGCAGCGACGAGAGGGACTGCACCGTCTGTCAGCCAGGAACCTTTCATTGTGACAGCGACAGGTCAGTGTGGCTCAGATTTAACACTGAAAACCTGCTTATCTGCTTATCTGCTCAGCTCAGACAGGACAGTTCTCTTTTATTTTCAGGTGTTCAGTGCAGGTGCATTGAGGTACGAAGTTTGTTTTTAACTTTGGGAACAAGAAGGAATCTCACTTTGAGATCTTTTTAGATGTTATTCTGGATCATATCACACTATTTTCATCAGCAACTTGAGTGTACTCGCATATTTTTGAGCAGTAGATGTTTGAACCATCTGAGCTCTTCTAGTGAGTTAAAGGTCACAGGTTGTTGTCGACCTCAGAAGCAGCAGTTGACACAGGAGTCTCTCTGTAAGATCTGTTTAATATCTGTTCAGCAACTCTTGTGTGGTTTTTACATAGTTTGCTTCGCCAAATGAGCTTTATGGTACGTAACAGGGCAAGGTGTGTCTTGGTTATAAAACAAGTGTGTGAGTCAGAGGGTGTGAGATCGTTTTATAGTTTAATTGTTCTTTATGAAATATGAAGCCTTGACTCTACTTTACAGTTGAGGTGCATTTCAGCATTTCTGCATTTTCTTTGGGTTCAATATTTCAAAAAGTCTGCACAAAATTAAACTTTTATCAAATATGCACTGACAGTCTGCCTCATGTTTACATTTTCAGTGCATTGTTGGATTTTTATCTCTTCAAATCCAGTTATTTTGAGCTTATATAGAACTTGAAAGTTACTAAAGACAGGATCTCAGCTAATGAACCTCAGCACCGTATTGCTAATCAATGTTTGAATGAATTTCCTGATTAAATGTTTGATTTACTGCAAATAATGGATGTCTTGAAACATCTTATTTCTGGTGTTATGCTGGGTTAGACAAAGATGAAACACAATGTCTTTTTAACCATCTAACCTCACAGTGTTTAATCATGTTGTAAACCATAAGGCTGGTTTACACTCCTGTGGTTTCATTATGGGTCAGAACAGACGCCTCTGGATGCAGCTTTATGTGAAACTGAGTCTCTAACACACAAACGGCCCATTGTCCCCTCTGCAGGTGTGTGTTTGAGAGCTGGCGCTGTGACGGTCAGGTGGACTGTAAGGACGGTACGGACGAGCTCAACTGCACCGTCATCCTGCCCCGCAAGGTCATCACCGCGGCAACAGTGGGCAGCCTTGTGTGCGGGCTTCTGCTGGTTATCGCCATGGGCTGCACCTGTAAACTGTACTCGCTCCGGACCAGGGAGTACAGGTAACCATTTTCATCTAATCACAGTTGTAAACAAAGAGGTCAATACTGGTCATGTCTGCTGTGTCACTTTTTTGTATCACAAACTCTGGCTTTTAGAGCATTTTTGATGGGTTGTAATGTGAATTTCCTGTGACTTAGAGCGATGCTTCAGCCACGTTTTGTGTTAATGATCTGATATAGTGAGTCACAAGCTTTGTTTTTCTTACTACTAGCTTCATTTGTTGGCAGCGCCATCACACAGCACCACGCACACACGACGCAGAGCCTCTCACAACTGAGCCAGTACACTCAGTGCTCTTGTCTGTACAACACAAACACGAACCACCAGCTTATTGTTGTAAACTGAGCTTCCCACGTGCAGTTTGTCTCAGCTGAAGTGGGTTATGTCATGAGCAGTCTCTGATAAATGCTTCCATAGCACTTCTTATCTTATCATGCAATAAAAACGAGCAACGTGAGCTGTAAAAGATTAATACTTGTGTAACAAATGATCATTGACGGTAAATGCATGTCTCAATTGCTTTACTGCAAAAAACCAAAATCTGTGTCAGTTGCAATTTGTAAATGCATCTAAATGTGTCTTGCTCCACAGCTTGTTCGCTCCAATCAGCCGCCAGGAAGCGGAGCTGATCCAGCAGCAGGCTCCTCCCTCCTACGGTCAGCTGATTGCCCAGGGCATCATCCCCCCAGTGGAGGACTTCCCCACAGAAAACCCCAATGAGGTGAGAGGAGAGGGCACCACAAGAACGAGAAGCTGCCTGCAGGAATGCAGAGTGTTGAAGTTTTTTACTGCAGTCTCATAATCCGACAACCCAAGGTCATTCCACCTTATTGATGTTGTCTAGACTAAAGCGGCCTTTCAAGGGCTTCAGCTGGCAACATTTTGGGCATATTGGAGTTTTGTTTACATATTTCCGAGGAACTGTTCCTTTATACAGATTGTCCAGTTTTGAACCCTGGCACAGGACACTGACACTAGCTTATCTACCTTACAATAGCATGAAATTAAACTGCGATAGGATCAAAACCTCAGCAATATAAGTATCCACAGGAAAAGAAATCTTATCCTTGAGTTACACTGTAATCTAAAGTCATCCTTGTTTTACCTGTTTAAGTCATGCACTCCGCTGTGGCAGCCTTATTAATCCCCAGCAGACTGTGTGGGCTGAGGCTGTAAGAGCGTTAAGACAGAGTTAATGTGCTGATACCAAGCAGGTTCAGATTCAGGTGCTTTATTATTAGCCGGTGAGGACGGCTGAGGTAGTGGAGGCAGACAGGTTACCTAACAGTTCCTAAGCTTTCATCCGATTCTTGTGAATATTATGTTTTATGTAGGGCTGTTGAAGTTAACGCGTTAATAACGTGTTAACTCAAACTCCCTTTAATGGCACTAATGTTTTTAACGCGCGATTAACGCACGCACAGTCTGTGCCTTGCCAGCTCCCGTAGTTTCAGGAAGTGGCGCTAAAATAA
>JAUZTA010000019.1:11387856-11399740 GCA_034780835.1 Ctenochaetus striatus | reverse complement strand
TCAGCTGGTGGAGTTTTTGGTTGGAAAGAAAACCTGCAGCCTCTCGGCCCTCCATGGCACGAGTTTGACATCCCTGCACTAAGAGAAGACTTCTTCAGAGTAAAATGTTTGGCTGACTGAGTAGCTGCATCAAAAAATTTAGCTCTCTTTACTTCTGCAGAAAATATTTTGCCCTCTGAAAGATTTTAACAGTTTCAGGGACTTTTAACTTCTTTTAAAACCTCTTTTGACATTGTCTGAGATGATCAGGTGATGACCTAATGACCTAAATTGGAAGTATTTTTTCAACTCATCTTTTTTTCTTATCAGGTGAACTCAAGAGTGCAGAGGAAGCTACAGACAAATACAACACAATAGTTGTGAGGATCAACATGAAAGTGCTGACTAAGAGGGAGGTCACCATTAAGCTGAACAATGAGTGTTTTCAGAGATGCACAGTGGAGTCGCTGAAGAAAAAGATTGAGTTTCTTACGGGGATCGCAGGTAGAATGATTTATACATGCAACCCAAAAATGTTCACAACTTACACAAAGACTTGATGCTTACATTTTGTGATGCTGTTCAGTTACTATTAATGTCAAGTTGTTGTCCAAGAAACCCAAATATTGGTGAGCTTTCCTCGCCAGTATTGGATGGTTGCCAATGTAGAAGCGTTTGCTGCAGGACCATGAAGGGTGAATAAAATAGAATAGAATTCTTGGTGAGGACCTTAAATGGTTAATGAATTATTAGTCTTAAATTATAAGCACCTCCTCAGAAATGTAACTACACATTGTGACTACGCAGACTGCAACAGCTGTGATTGGTCTTCTCAATCACTATGCACTTCCTGCAGTGAATTTGTAACATGGATGTATTACATGGTCATGAAGGGCACGTGGGATATATTACATGGGTGTTGAACATACAATACAAGTGATTCTCATTATACATCCATGATTTCCAACTAGTGTTTTGGCAGAGTGACTGCAAACACAACCATTTCCAAGTAAAAATGCTCATGAAGGGCATGTGCATAGGCTATGACATAGGCCCTATGCACAACCATAAATCAGCCTTCAGAGCTCTTTGACTCTCAGTGGTTGTCTGACCTCAGCTGCAGTGGGAGATGGACAGAATGGAACAAGAGGTTGGTGGGAGACCAACCTAAGACTGACTCAAGATCAATTAATTGCTCTGCTATTGCTGCAGAGCCTGCAGTCTGTTCAGGTGCTCTTTCTGCTCTGTACAGTCAAACTACCTGCTACTCTTTGAGCTTCCACATTACTGTACAAACTGAAAAAATACTAACATGTTTATGGGGTTAAAAGCATCTTAATGGGGGTTCTTTTTATTTCTTTTAATCTCAATGTATTTGGCCAGACACATTACCAACTGCAGCAAAAAATAATTAATATATATACTAATATAATATAATAGTGGCGAAGTAGTGTTACGCAGCATACTGATAATAGAAAAGTACCACAATACGCAGCTGTTCAAAATTATTGGACAGTCAGGGTACCACCATGGACACCATAAAGCACCATAATGTATAAAAGATTTTTTAAAGCCACACAGACTAAGGGAGCCAACACATTTAACTCAGCAAAACATCTCGCTGACAGACACGCCAACTAGTTTTAGCCATTTTAAAGAGCGACAGGTTGGTTGGCAAATGTTATAAATAATGTAAATACTTGCCCCCATATGTACATACAGAGTAAAGACCTCCATTAATAAGGAGGTGTATTTTGCAGTTTGTGTGCAGTTTATTTTAGTGCACCACTGCTCTGTGAAGGCAACTAATCCTGGGTTTGAGCAGTGTTGTGCAAAGTAACCAAAAGTACTTACTTCAGTAAGACATCATGTTAAAATAATACTTTGATAAAGGTGAAGGTAAATAAATAGTGCTTGAATAAAAGTAACAAATTATCTGTTATTAAATTTGATCAAGTTTCAAAAGTAATTTTCCGGTTATAAATGCACTTAAGTGCCAAATATACAAGTAAAAGTAAATTAAAATTACATGTACATATAGATCTTGTATATTATTTTGTTACTTTTTCCTAGTGTTAAAGGTTTATGCCGTGGTATTGTTTCTGTATCAGTATTGAGATATTTTGAGCAGGTATTGTATCAAAGTCATATTTTTAGTATTGAGACAAATATTCCAATAATTTGAATATCAATACAAAACTACTTGGTTTACCCATCTGATCCACAGTCAGCTTGTGAAGCAGTTTTTCCTTGAGCCTTGTGCATGTCTCACATTGAAACCCTTTCTGAAAATGACATAACAGCCACAACAAAGTACCGAAACAGTTCATAACTTGACAAAGATTAAATGTTTTTTCCTCTTTAGATTCCAATTACATTATTGATGGCAAAATAACAAATAAGGGCCAACCCACAGAATGAAGATAACCTTTTTAAAATGCATACTCTACTTTTCTAGACTGACTGTAAAAAAAAGGCCAACAATGCTAATAAAAAGAATGAGAATTCCTATATGAGAAAATTTAAAATAGTGCATTGGTGTTATCTAAATAATACTGTCTGTAAATAATAACTTAAAGAACATAATTGTTATGTAATAAAGGCCCAGATAAAGTAAATTTGTTGCTAGTATCACATTCCTTGATTTTAGTGTATGCAGCTATGTTTTATCTGCTTTGCAGGTAAAACATGAATTTTTATCACCCTGATTATTCTTTTGACATTTGTTCCACAAAGACATGTTAAAAGGAATGATGTGTGTGTTTATGTTCATGTTTATGTGTGTTGTAGATCTTCATTACCACCTGATCTACAGAGGAAGGATGATGCACGACTGCATGCTGCTGTCAGACTGTGGAGTCAAAGATGAGTCAGTCATTGACGTGATACTAAGATTACCGGGGGGTGGACCAGTAATGTATGAATATGGTGGAATGGGTGACAAGAGGGGAATAAACCAAAGTTTTGAAATGCTCTTAAGTCTTTGAAACCTACTCTGGATATATGTATCTGTTCTCTACTAGGAAACATTTTAATAACTACACTGCAGTTGCACAAGATCTTTACCAGTTAGCTCAGGTGCTGCTTTGGTGTCTGATGCCACTTCACCTTCTGTACAGTATTTGTCCTGAAAGTGGAAACTGAATGATTATAGTAAGTCAGATTTACTGAGTCTTCATCAGTCCCAAAATGTTTATTTGAAACCAGATCCAGGTCTTCTCTTCTGGATTCCAATTGGAATTCAGCAAGATTTGGATTTTAAAGAATTATGCTTTTTATTAATTGTTTGAGATGCATTGTAACTTTTTTTTTTCAATACTGTTGTACTGACTGATGTCTGACTGGCTGATGTGAAAGGGAACTGTTTACCAGAGCACACGTTAATTGTGATAATACAGTATAAAGAGGGGGTTGTTTTAGCTTCCAGTTTGTAAAGAGTATTCCTTGCTGGCTTTTTAGAAAATATGTCAAAAACCATGAAATGCATCCCTAAATCTCAAACTCTGTGAGTGTGTTAAAATGATGTTTGTGTTGAAATGTGTGCAAAAACATTGCTTGTTTACTTTTTACTTGGTACTGCATTTAAAGATTATATTGGAAGTTCTTTTGGAAAATAATCAGACCCAAAGGACGTAAAGAAAAATCAAAACATTATGTATGTTTGCAAAGTATGTTGTTATGTATATTTGTCACTTTGTTAAATAATCTTACTTTGGTGAATATTAAACTACTTTTTGTAATCAGTCATGATTATTCAGTGTTGTTTTGGAATTGACCTGTTGACAGGCCTTTTAGGCCTCTGCAAAATCAATCAATGACTTTAGTCTGGTTTATGTAGATATGTGTATAAGTACATTAAAAATGTACTTTTTTACTGTAGTACATTTTTTTTCAGCTATACAGAAAATATCAATATTTATCAATTTCAATAATTGGATTTCTTTTAATTGCATAGGATGGTTGTTACTTTTTTGCTCCCATTTCACACAACATACTGACATACATGCACCTTCTCCTATACTTACTTACACAGTAATGATATATCTGCTTTAATCGCACATTTTTAGTGTATTACTGGAAATGTTTCATAGAAGAAAAAAGGGAATGGTTCATAGTTACATGCAGTTACACTCAGTTGAATGTAATGAAATTGTTCACTGCATTAAACCCTTAAATGAGGAGCAGTGGTCAGCCACAAGCTCAAAGCACCTGAGGACCGACTCCTACTTTGGTCAAAAGCAGTGACAGCAAAATTGCCTCAATTTGCCTGTTTTTGATGGTGGGGGGAGTCAGAGAACCTGGAGGGAAACCCAAGCAAGGATGCCGAGGATGTGTAAACTTTGTTTTCCATTCTGGGCTACTGTAGAAAACCAGTGGCATTCTTAGTTTTGGTGATTGTACACTAATGAGAAACAAATTAAAATCATCACTGTATATAATATTTGCCAG
This sequence comes from Ctenochaetus striatus, assembly GCA_034780835.1. Lineage (NCBI taxonomy): Eukaryota > Metazoa > Chordata > Actinopteri > Acanthuriformes > Acanthuridae > Ctenochaetus > Ctenochaetus striatus. The sequence continues at coordinate 11,395,312 of JAUZTA010000019.1, read as the reverse complement.
TATGTGTCTATATTTTCCTCACTGGTTCTTAAAACATATTAATAGGAGTTTTTTTAATTGGTTATGAATCAATCTGAATTTCATACTAATGCCTCTAAACGACCAAAGCAAACAAGACATCTGCAAAAGATTTAGCTTTTTCCTTCTACATGTATATTTGTTCTTTACGCCTGCCACTGAGTTCTAAAAATAAACCTATTTTAATGGACAAGTGCAAGCAACGATTAGATTTGTCTCATATGTTTCAAGCTAAAACTTGTACATATAAACTGACAGTGAATGTCTTAACATTTGTATGTAAATGGAGATTTAATTAGGTGATGCAGTTATTAATAAAAAAATATCTAAAGCAACATTCTTAAGTAGAAACAGTATTAGCAGTATAGTTTAGAACAAACAATTGAATAAATTGGGAAAATACAGCAGATATTTAACAAACAGGTCTTTAATTGTAGTTTAAGTTGCAAAAAAATCTCACAAAGGAATCAAACAGGAAAATTACATTTAAGTGTGAAAGGAGACAGCTGTAAGCTTCGAAATGTGCATAAATTCCCTCTTAGTCTCTGTGCCACTCAGGTATAGAGGTTTGTCTGGGCGCCACACCGTCACTGCAGGCGATGAAGTGGGAACTCGTCTTGAGGCACTCGCTGGTGAGCTTCAGACACACAAAGCAGAACTCAACCCAACAGCAAGGACAGACGACGTTTTTGCAACCTGTTTTTTCATGCTCCACCTTAAGACCACAGGTGGGACAGGCCCGGACTGAGGGGCACGCATCGACCCCCTCCACCTGTTGGAGGTTGATCATCTTGCAGTTCTTGAGAAGCTCCAGGTCCTGGTTGACGCCGTCATCAAATTCTGTTGCAAGCTGGTTCTAAAAACCAACAAAGAAGAAGAAATGCAGTTTAGGATCAGGTGGAGTGTCAAGTCAGTTCAGCTTCTAAGGGTCAGTTTGTTGAACAAGGTGGCGCCACTGCTTTATGTGGGAGACCGTTAGCTTGTTCAGACTTTATCACAGAATAGTTTTACTGAAAAAGAAAACATTTTTCAACTCTATTGCTCAAACACGTATTACTCATGGCACTAATACACTCATTGGCATTGGAAAAGGAAGCACATGGGCTGGATTAAGTGCAGTGAATGGACCTTTGGACAAACACAGAGTCACCTTCCAGACTTTGCACCACCCCAAGCAGTGAGATCACCTCAGAAAGAGGAAGAACTGGTCTGGGATAAGACCTGAGCTGACGCAACTCGGTCACAGGAGACATGGATGGATATAAGACTTGAGCTACTACAGCTAAAGAAAATCAGTGATTGTTGTGCCCACATTTTATGTCACAGTGTTACTCTGAGTCAGTGGAACAAAACTCTGGTAAAATGAAGACCGGACTCTTGGATGTTTGGTGCTTTAAGTCAGTGAAAGTTGATAAAACATTTTCTCAAATGTTAAATACAAAATTTTCCTTGTCCAGAACTTGCCCAGGTTATCTGCAGCATAACAATAAATTAACGTGACACCTCCTTGCTGTGAGACTAAAACTGAAATGAAATGACGTTGATATTAGATTTTATTTTGTCAGTTTTGTAACTGGGCGTTATTGTTTTGATTTAGTTTCAGTTTTACTAAAAGGACAGCGGTTTAATTTTCAGTCTACAGTATTTTTTCCACTCCTTATCTTCGTTTGAGTATCAGTTCAATTTTACAACAATAACCGTGGTAATTCAGAGCCTAACTCTTTTATTTTGAAATGGAGACACTTCGGTTCCTGTAAAGAAAAAAGGTGGAAAGTACCTCTTCCCGCTGTCTGCGACTCAACTCGGAGAAAGACTCTAAAAAGGCAGCATAACGACTGTACATTTCTTCATGGATACTGTCGTCTTCATCCTCTGAAGCTGAGGAGCACGACGACAAAGGCAGACCGTGAACTCATCATCATAGTGAAATACACCACACATTCAACATTCAACACAGAGGAAAAATTAAGACAATGATGTCTCACATCTCAAACTGTCGTTACATGTCAACAAAATAAAATGTGAAGTTTGCAAATTCTATAATCAATAGACAATCGATAGGCTAAACTTATCGCAGACATGGCGCCGTTAAATGCGGCGTTCACAAAAACCAAAACCAAAACCAAACACAAATCAGAAGTCTTCCACAACGCTTTTTTTTTGGTACTCACTTAGTTCATCTGAATAATCAGCTTCATAGTCATAGATGTAAGTCGGAGTCGAGTCCTGAGGGTCGTTACTTGTCTCTTCCTGAGCCGAACTGGCCATTTTGTCTCAGGTCCTGTATTATCGATATCTGATCTCAGGAGATGAGCAGAAGGAGTTGATTTCGACGCACTGTGTCGCCTTCACTGCCTCTGCTGTTTATGGTAGATTTACTTTCGATTTCTCCCCATTAGGACAAGTCACGTGAAAGTAGGATGGAAGGAGTGAATCCTCGTTAATCACATGTTATTACATTTCGATTTTTTGTATTTTCAAGCACATTATTGCTGCAGACAGCTTGGGTTATAGTCTCCTTTTCTCTTATGTGTGTGTGATGGTGTTTTCATGCTATTTTTGTCAAAGCATTATTTTAAATTTGATATCAAAACTCAAAATGATTTCATAATGATTGCTCTGTATTAATATAGCAATAATTATTAATAATGTTTTTAAATTATAATGTTATTGTGCACAGCATCATCTCATTAGACAGAACAGCTGGTAAACAAAACCTGCCCAGATGCCATAAACTGCTGCAGTGTAATCAAAACTTTATTAGGTGATTCAGTTATTTATAATGAACTCTAAAGCAACATTCTTAAGTGGTAATTGCAGGAACAGAATATTATACAACAATCAAACATTATGAGAAAATACAGCAGACATTTAATTTTTTTCTTTTGATGAACAAACAGGTCTATAATTGTAGTTTAAGTTGCAAAGAAAATCTCACAAAGAAGTCAAACAGGAAAATGTGAAAGAAGACAGCTGTAAGCTTCAAAATTGGTAATAAATGTGCATAAATTCCCTCTTAGTCTCTGTACCACACAGGTATAGAGGTTTGTCTGGGCGCCACACCGTCACTGCAGGCGATGAAGTAGCAGCTCGTCTCCAGACACTCGCGGGTGAGCTTCAGACACACAAAGCAGAACTCGATCTGGCAGCGAGGACAGATGATGTTCTTACAGCCCGTCTTGTCGTGCTCCACCTTAAGACCACAGGTGGGACAGGCCCGGACTGAGGGGCACTCATTGACCCCCTCCACCTGTTGGAGGTTGACCATCTTGCAGTTCTTGAGAAGCTCCAGGTCCTGGTTGACGCAGCCGAGGTTGTCGCAGCGGTCAGATCGAGGTCCTGGACCTTTCCACTTTCTCATACACTGCCAGCAGAACTCGTATATTTTCTTCATGTCTGCTGTGCAGATTGTGCACCGCACGTTGAGGTTGGTCAGGTCCTCTCTCTCCACGTAGGTTTTGCACCCAGGACACTGATGGAGAAGATGTTAAAAAACATCAAAGGGATAAAATAACCAGATACTCAAGATACTTTAGATACTCACTGTTTTGTATTCACAGTATCTTGCTGCAGCCAGTCGGGCCATGTTCTCCTCAAAGTACTCCATCTCTTCAGGTGTCAGCACTGCCAACCTGCGCACCTCTTGATAAGACCACACCTCATCACACCTGTCCAAGGTGTCTTTATCTACAGCAGGGCATTTAAATTGGTACTGGCCCTGAAATTAAAAAGACACAATATATATTGACAAAGATGCAGTGAACTTGCCCTGGTGACTGCAAACTCCTGAAGGGAAATATCTGATGCTAAATGTTCCACTGTGTTCATTAGTGTTTCTGTCTACCTGCTGATGTGTGCTGAGCAGTTAGTGTACAGTGTGTTTTAGAGTTTATTTGCAGAGAATGGAGAGAATGTGAGTGAATCAAAACAGACTGAACAGCTACAAAAAAAGCTGAAATTCACAATAAAGCTCCAAAAAGCACAGAAAAGCTGAAGATTCAACAAATTGTTCTCTGTGCAAGTAAGACCTCTGGTGGCAGAAATGACATACGCTTGATTAAACCTCTACATGAATATGATCTAAGCATTAGAAAATCAGTGTGCATTTGCTAACCTAAATCTAAAATGTGCATCAAAATATATAACTTGATAGTTTGACAGACAAGAACAAGTGTTCATTTTTACTGGCAGCATGACGGACAAGACAGGATAGAGATTTTCAGGTGATAGTTTGGAGCCCAACTCTTTGTTCAAGTTGTAAACAACACTCAGTTGTTTCCCGTAAATGAAGTGGTGGAAAGTACCTGATCCAGCAGGCTGCGGCACCACCCAGTGAGAGACTCTGGAGTGACAGCATGACCGCAGGACATCTCTGCACAGAGACGCTTGTCTCCATCTTCTGGGGCTATTGAGCATAACAACAAGAGGGACATTGAACTCAGCATCACAGTAAAAAAAAACAACAACAATACACCCAACACGGAAGAACCAGGATCCAAACTGCTTTGTCTTTACAAAAATGTAAGAATATAACGCACCACATCTTTAGGAATACATACAATTCCTTTAATAGACTTAAATAGGATAATCAATACACGTTTCAGTTAGAAAAGCCATCAAATCACCACACAAATTTGGGAGATGGTGCACTGTGCGACGCTGTGACTGATTTTCAACCATTTTTTTATACTCACGTAGTGGATCCAAGTCATCCGGCCTGTTGACGAACCTCAGGGTCGTGTCTCTGGGGTCGTATCTTTTTTCTTCAGTGGTCATTTTGTTTCAGCTCCTCCGTTACCTGTCGCCAACTTGATGTAGCTAAACCGTCAATATAGCGCTTTGACGTGTCACCTTCACGGACTCCTCCGCGAAAAGTAGATTTTACTTTCAGTTTTTCCACTCGCAGTTATTAGAAGTCACGTGAAGAAAGGACAATAACACAGAATTCCCCGCTGAAAACAGGTAATCGCATTACATTGTATTTACTTTAAAGCACATAAATGCTCCTGACAGCACAGTTCAGAGCCTTTTATTACAGTGAAAAGGCCTATATTGTTTTTTTGGTTATTGCACTGCTTTAAATTTGCCATCAAAACTAATTTTAAAATGATTTCACAGTAAAAATGGCTAACTATTGGGAAAGAATAAATTTTTTTTTAAAATTATATCATTATTAAACTGTTAGCAGTGATTTATGAGACACGGTGAATGTGTCACAGCTGCCAAACAAACACTTTTCTGAGCAGATGTCAAAAACTGCTGGAGTTTATCAAGTATTTCCAGCTTTTGTGTCAACAAAACGTTTTGTTTCTTTCACGGAAGGAGGTTGCCTTTTATACGACATTCTCACTACAATTATCCCGTAAAGTATAGCCTGGAGGGCAGTTTAGTTAATAGTTGCAAAGGGAGGGAGAAGTAGGTCATACTTTAACTGTTTAGCCTAAAGAAAATAAAAATTAAACAACATAAAACGAGTTAAACCATTTACTTAAATCAGTCGCTCAGGAATTGACATGTACTTGAAAATAATTCTGTATTTTGTGGAATATCTCCGCCAGAGTTGTTTATGATTTTTTTCTGATAATCTCCGGACTTGCAGGTGATTTCCAGCTGACATTTCAGCACGCAGTCAGACTGAACAAGGAAATGCATTCACATGGGCTATTTGATGCGAATGATTCACGGATATGTTTAAGAAGACTGAATAAGTTATGTGTAAGTCGAAAAGACTTTTTTTTTAATGTTTTGAAGTGTTTTCTTCACGAATAGTGAAGACATAAAGTGTCAAGAATAAAAACGAATATTCGAAAGTTGTATGTTGCTGCTTAATATTTCTATACAAAACAACACGTCAAGTGACACACAACACACAAGGAAATATACTTAGACTATACTTTACATTTTAGAGCTGTGTGAATAATAAATGTGCACAAGAGAAGAAAGAGAGAGACACCCCCCCCCCAAAAAAATCCTTAAATTAAAAGTGAAAGTAATCAGGTTTTGGTTGACCCAGTTGAAGTGAGGGAGACCGAGGATACTTAAGTGACGTGACCATTCAGATGTCGAATTAAATCGCCATCAGCTCGCACGCGACAAGCAGAGCAAAAATGGAAATCTCCCGGGTCAGTTCAGTTGAAGTAAACAGGGTGAAGGCGATCCAGGACCAGGCCAACACAAATCAGCAGCTGAAGATAGCGATAGAGCGCCAGCAGAGGGGAAAAGTGGTGCAGAAACTTCCCGAGACCGCAGGTAAAAAGTCATTTTTAAACTTTAAGCTTTCAGACATGCACGATTAGTAGAAGAAGGCGCGGACTGAAGCCTTGGAATTTTGTTCTATTTTTTTTTATTAAGTATTATTTTACATAATTTTAATTTATTTTGTTTTTTTTAAACAACATTCCAAATTTCTTCCATGAAACGAGGATACTGTTAGGCATTTTTTGAAGCGTTGTTGCATGGAGCAATACCAAGATTACAGTGTGTTGAATCGTTTAGAAAAGAAGGAGGAAGTAGACCACACTCTAATTTTTTCTTTTAGAGCCGTTAATGATGTATCACAATCTTTCATTTTATCATGTGCAGAATTTTAAAGTTTGTTTTATTTAGCTGGTTGAGGGGAATTTACTTTACATGGTCTAGTTTACACAAAGATTATACATTATTAATTATTATGGGGTATTGAGTAGCAAAGTACCTACTTAGTAAAGAATATTGTTTTTAAATTTACATTATTATTTAGTTGTTTACAGCAGCTTTTCATAAGACACCTTGTGACACAGCAAGTTAACAGACGAAACCTTGAAAAAAACTGGAGGAGGATCCGGTGATTATTGATTACTGGCTGCCACTCATCACGCAGCCAGGTTGAAAAAGGAAATGCATCAACATAATTTATGTCAATGATACACAGGTATTTTAAGGCGGACCACTGGACAAGAGTCCAAAGTGCAAAAGTAGAATGGATAGTTTATCAATCAATCAAACGACTTCATACAGACAAAGTGTTACACAACTTGAGCGACTCCCTAACGTGACACTATTTCTCAGCAGCAGAGCCGAGGAGCACCAACACCAGCTCACATCCGAAGACCAGCGGCAGAATGGACCAAATCCACCAGGTTATAGTGAACGGAATACGGGGAGAAAAGGTGCGCATCGACCTGTGTGACACAGAGGAGCAGATGAAGAGCATGACGGTGCTTCAGCTGAAGGAGAAAATTGCACAGAAACTTCCCGTCCCCGCTGGTAAGAGATGTTATTGAACCCAGAGGCGTCAGACACGTTTAGTTAACAAAGAAAGTGAAAGAAGCCTTTGAATTTGTGATTATTCTTTATATTTCTTTCATGAAACTAGAGCCACGAAGGTCACTTTTTAACACATTGCACCATAAAGCATTGCTGAGAGCCCTGTTGTTAATAATTTACTGAGGAGGGGGAA
>JAUZTA010000019.1:11325240-11340943 GCA_034780835.1 Ctenochaetus striatus | reverse complement strand
GTGCAATACTCTTTATGACCTGGAATTGAAACAGCTTTAATTTTTATTGTTTACCTTTAGTCTTCTTTTAATCTGTTTTTTTACTGTAATTTTTCAAGGATTTATTTTTAATTTCTGTAGCCAGACAGAAAAGCTGTACTTAATTCCCATTTTTTGAGTTTTTTTCAAGAAAAAAAGTTAATGTTTACTCAGTTAAATCACGTTTTAGCAGCAGGACAGCATCTAGCAATACTTCTGCACTCCCAGAAAGAGTTTTGTCTGCTCAAACTCATCATCTGCCAAACTTCTCGTCCTGCAGGGCCATGGAGCTGGGCAGAGAGTGTCTCAGTCTTTGGGGGTAAGTCTGTCCTTTTGTGCTTCAGCAACCGTCAGTACATAATTTTTGTCAGAACACCTCGTGATTTCTTTACTTTTCCCTCTCTCAGCTACGAGCGTGTCGATGAAATCATTTGGGTGAAAACCAACCAGCTTCAGAGGATCATCCGCACAGGAAGGACAGGCCACTGGCTGAACCACGGGAAGGAGCACTGTCTAGTACGTTTATGTTTGAATTCCTTAAACTTTGTGTTTCGCATTTATAGTAACAATTGGCATGTGATGATGAGGGCTTAAAATGTGAAAAGAATTTTGTTTATAGATCTTGAAAGTGCTTGAAATGCTGTATGTACCTTGAAAACTGTAATGATGCCATGTGATTTGTTTCTCCTCAGGTGGGTGTAAAGGGAAACCCTCAGGGCTTCAACAGAGGTTTGGACTGTGACGTTATTGTGGCCGAGGTAACTGATTACACCTTCTGTCTTTTGCATTCACCGCCACATGGTTTCCACAGCCTGAAAAGTTCTCTTCATCACATCTCAAACACCTTCTTCCAGGTCCGCTCCACCAGCCACAAACCAGACGAGATCTACGGCATGATAGAGAGACTGTCGCCCGGCACCAGGAAGATCGAGCTTTTCGGTCGACCCCATAACGTCCAGCCCAACTGGTAACGCATCATCAAGCTCTAATATAAAGGCAGAGTAACTGTCCTGCATGTTTTACATTTGCTGATTTATTTATTATCCTCTACGTGCAGGATAACTCTTGGAAACCAGCTTGACGGCATTCATCTCTTAGATCCTGAAGTTGTGGCTCGGTTCAAGAAGCGTTATCCGGACGGTGTCATTTCCAAACCCAAAAACATGCAGTGACGACTTCAAAAAGTGGTCACTGGTCTGAGGAAGATTGTCTATAGACTGATTTTGTTATTGGTTTTTTTTATTTTAATACTAGAAAACATTTCCTGAAATAAATGTTGTTGACTAGATACACTGTCTGTGGTTAAGAATGATCAGAGCCACAAAAAGAAATAAAGTTCATTACTTTTGTAGTTTGTTTGTATGTGATTCTCATATTTAAAGGGAAGAGTCTGCAGCTTTTAATTCAAGTGTCCAATCAGAGTCGATGGTCAAGTGTCAGTTAAAGCAATAAACTCCTTGTTGGTGCCCAGATTGAACAAGAAAGCAGACTTCTGCTGCAAAATCTGTCTTGAAATCAGTAATGTCATCAGTGTTTAAGAAGAACTACATGTAATTTCAGTTTGGGTCTCCAGGGGGCGACAACATCTTCCTTGTCCAATATATTGCTTTAAATAATTGTTAAGACTGTCACCAAATTTGGACTGAATGCTCACAGACAGTTATTAAATACAATTCAGAAAAGATTTCATCGATACCTTTGTCGACCTTAGAAATAAAATTTATTACAGATGGAAACTGAAAGGGAAATCAAAAAATCCAAAAGATATCTGTTTATACGTTGTTATTAAAGTTAATAAGTACTAGAGTCTGTTATCCTGTCGTAAAAGTAGGTCATTTAACAACATTCCCGTCCTCTAATAGGCAAATATTGCAGCCAGAATTCAAACAGACAAACTCAATGGGGCATTAAAAATACTATTAACCATCAACACTGACAGGATGTTCATATTTAAAGGTCACTTTTCCCTTAAATGCTGCAAAACGTCACACTCACCGCCAATAAAAACACACCAGAGACATTTGTACTCATGTTTGTTTTTGTTATTTTGTTATTAAAGAATAACATTACTGGGTTAATGGTGCACTGTAGATTTGCAGAGCTGATAATTAGTTTTATAAAAAGGACAAAAATTAAGCTTTCAGTGAAAGAATTTCAGCAGGTTTTTTTTACATTCGTATGGGACCAGCGATTACATTCATATCCGTTAATATTAAGCAAGTGCAGAACCCTGTTCATCCTAAAAGTCAGCAATTAGAGTTTGTTTTAAAAAGTAAATACATTTTAATATCAAATGTAACCAGGAACCAGGTTTTTTTTCACTATAAACATGTCGAACAAAAGATATTATCAGAGCGAGCTGGAGCCACACATGATAAACTCGGTAACACAAACATGTTTTGTGGTGCAGCTCAGTTTCCTTTATGCTTTACAAAGAGGAACTAACAGGAGGCAAAAACCAAAACAGCAGCTCAACGTCCGCAGAGTTGGTCTGCAAATATTAAACACAGAGTTAAAATGACCCTCAAGCATTTGTTCTACACTGTAAGAAAATATGTTCAAAACCAAAAAACATTATTTCAAGGCAATTTTTTAGTTATGAAAAAAGGTTTTTCTGATCTTTTTGTTACATTTTTTCCCCAATCAGGTTCACAGCTTTTTTAAAATACAAACTTTTTAGTTGTTAAACTCAAAGATTGCTAATTTTTGTCAGTAATATAAAAAAAATATTTATCAAGATTAAAAGTTGGCAAAAAAATTTAAGTTCACATTAAAACTTCAGCTGTTGAGTTTAACTCCAAACTCAAAACTTAGTGAAAATAGTTGCCATGTAATTAGGAGTTTTCTTCACCTTTTTTTCCATTGTAGGATTAGAGTTCATGTTCAAAATTTATTACAGATTTTTAGTGTTTAAAGTGAAAAGCACTTTTGCAAAAGAGCAGGATGAGAAAGTAAAGCCAATCCTTGTAAGAAACATCCAATTAGATTGATTTAATCAAGATGATGATGATGATTGCTTATGATGAAGTATTTTGAGGGTTAACTTCCTCATCCTGCTTCGTGCAACATCTCATTTCATATGGGTGACTTTTTCATCAGCAAATTGAAAAAGTAATGTTTTCCAAAAGCATTATCAAAAAAAAAAAAGATGTAAAAAAAAGTAATGCACATTTTGGTTGTGAATGCTGTAAACAAATGTCCATGTCGCCGTCTCTCTCATCTGTTTCAGGTCCGTTTGGGCAGTGGATCCACTCACAGTTCAGTTTTATGAAACCATAATGCACAAAGATTTAAAAACCAAAGTCTGTTTTTTTCTGTTGTTGTTCATCAAGAGTGCTTTGTGGGCGGCAAGAGGCGGGAGGTTAAAAAGCGAACTGTGGCTGTGCACAACTACTGCTGACCACATCTAAAAAGGTGGCATCGGATGTGTTAACTCAGCGATCCGGTTCCCAGGTTCCCGAGCGTAAATGTACAGCGAACGACTTTGACACAGGAGTCCGTTTATCTCCTCTGCAGCGGTCCTCAGTTGGTGGCGTCCACTGCGTTGATGTTGCTGTCCAGCTGGTGTCTGAAAGACAGCCTGGCCTTGGTGGAGAAATATATCTGGGAGCCCCGACTCAGGCTTCCTGCTCCGTCACTGTCACTGCTCCAGGATGTGGTGGAGCACAGGCGAGGCTTCATCTCTTCAATGGGGACTGAGGGGCAGAAGATGGGAGTGTAATGTGAGGCTTTATCAGGCCAAACTGCCGAGAAATGTCTTTTTATTTGGTCTTTGTTAGATTTTCTTTAATGGTTAGAGTGCAGTTGCGCCTTACCTGCCGCCGGGGGGCACTGTCTGCTCTTGCAACGCTCTTTACAACGTCTGTAGAAGGGAAAACACTGCAGCATCTTTACACCCATGATGGTAGAGGGTCCTGCAGAGAGAGAGTGAGGTGGACAGACATAAATATTAGAGAGGAGATAAGAAAATAACAAGGATAAAACCAAAAATGTCGGTCTTTTTAATGCACAATTCTCCCTTTAGGTCAAACAAAGCAGAGGTAACTCCATTCTGAACTAAAAAACTGACAAACTTTCTCTCAAGTACAAAGTTCAATATGGAATTTTCCAGGACCTTCACCTGAATAGCCCTCATTTAATCTGCCTTATCACGCTGGCAGCATCGCTGAGTGTCCATGCCCGCTGACAGCTCCTTGTCTCCTCACCAGGTCACAGTTTAATGGAATTATGATCCTGCGCCTCAGCGACGTGATAGCCTAATGTAAGCTGACAACACTACTGAATGACCGTGTCCCAGCAACAGGCCAGTCAGTCAGTATTTACAACGCCATTATCATCCTCCACGCCACCTAATCCTGGAAAAGGACGTCAGCGGTCTACGGCAGCCAGGGGGTATTGTTAAACCCTCTTCTGACAGCCAAACAGATTACATAGAGGTCATCTGTCTGTCAGTCAAGTTATGACTGGCGGGCAGACGGGCGCTTGTCTCAACTGATGCTTAAGCTAGCTTTTAAGTTTTAAAATAAAAGCTCCTAGATCTGATTTTAATATACACCAAATCTTTGACAAAGATTGCACATGCTGCTGTTCTGATTCTCTGAGCAACAAGTCATTTAAATTCAAAGTTTTCCCAATCGATTGTCTTTTTGTCTGCAAATTAAGATGAAGCCAGGACCACATGCCGGCAGTGATCTGTATTTACTTAGAGTGAAAAAAAAAGGTATTTATTTTAGTCTAATCAGGTTAAGAAGTAGGTCAGGTAAAATGGAGCAGTCGGATGGATCTCTGCAGTTTCTATTGTAATGATGCTTCGAGCGAAAGGAAAAGTTGTGCAGTTTTTCTGCTGCAACTTGCTTCAAACTCCACGTGCAATCGTTACAGGATCAAACATCAGCAGCCACAGAAACAGCCCGTCAGACAAAGACTTACTCTCTTCTTGTGTCCACAAAGGCTTTGCGTTATATAAACCATCTCAAGAGTCCTTCCACCATCACAACTGAAATAGCTCTCGGGTCACTTCATAGCAGGAGGTGATAAATTGTAGGATGACAGGATGGGATGGCTGCTTTTATAGAGAGCACGTACCGGAGTTGCTTCAATGAGATATGAAAAAGTTGAGTTTTCTACCTCTTGTCTAATGCTTTTAATAAAAACAGTGGGGAGTCAAGACAGGCTGCCTATGCAGAGAGAAAATGACCACAACAGACTCTGAACTACTACAGAGAGGATAAAATGACCACAAAGTGACTCAAAATGACTACACAGAGACGCAAAATGACCAGATAGAGACTCAAACAACCGTAAACAGATGCAAAATAACCACAAAGACGCCCAGAATGACTACAATAATACAAAAACAACCAGAAAAAGACTCAAAGCAACTACAAAAACATGTGAAATGATCTTATAGAGACTCAAAATAGCTGCAAAATGACTAGAAATGTAAAAGACTACAAAAATTCCTATAGGTGTAAAATAACTAGAGATGCAATTTGACCACAAGCTGAAAGCAGCCTCTTTCATTCTGATGTGAAAATCCAACAATGTGATAAATCAATAAGGCCCACTGTTCATTAATCACACACGAGGGGGAATTCAAACACCTCATGACAAACAGCAAACTGTGATTGCAACACACGGGAAAAGACTGTTTGGCTAACATCTTTATTCCTTTTTTTTTTTCACTGTTTGCCGCTGATTCCTCATGCTGCTTGACTCAGTTCACAGGGACGTGACTACACACACACACACACACACACACACAGAACCACAGAGCTGCTGTAAAACATTACAAACAAACTAAACTGTAAGATTTTCAATTGTATCTCTCTTACTTTCCCCTTTTTTTGGAAAAATTCACATTGAAAAAGCTCTTTTTCCTCCTTCAGTTCTTAACCATCTAGTGCACCTCCCTTCTCATTTTCACACAGGTGTGTCTGTGAAATCCTACCCCATTTCCTGACACAGTGAATCCATTTATGCTTTGGTAAATTTAGAGGTTCTGCCCGTTGAATGAGAACTCGCAGTGTAGGACACGATGTAAAGGAAAGAGAACAGGGACAGCAAAGGCTGACCCCACCTAGATCCATTATACTTGCACACAGACTATAAATTCCTTGTGTATTAATAACACACACACACTCACACTCTCTTTTCTCATAAAAAACAGGCGGTTTTACAGAAACAATGTTAAGTCCTGGTCAGTGTGAGGAATTCTGGGTCCGGATCATGTTTGGCTGTGAGGGTCTGGCAGCCTGAAAAAGGGCCTGGAGGAGAAAAACAACCTCACATGGCCCTCGAACACATATACAAACACACCTGGAGCGCACAAACAGTTCCTACATTGACCAGAGAGAAGAGGGAGTGGAGGAAAAGTGGAGGAAGAAGAAGAGATAGATAGGAGGTAGAAGATGGGATGGGAAAGAGTTCAAGTCTAAGAAGGAGAAGATAAGGACCAAAAAGTGTTCACAAAAAGTCTTTGGAGGGGAAAAGAATGACAATTTAAGTGAAAAACAGGGGTGATGCTGCTCTGAAGCTGCATCTTGACCTGTTTTTCCCCTTTGCAGCTCCAGAATAATGCGGTTTGACTTGTTCAATTTGTGGTATCTCAAGCATGGAGCTGAAAATTGTGCAATCCTTCAGAAGAAAAATGAACAACAAGTGGTTTTTAGTTGGAAGTTTTCATCACTCTAAGTGCATGTTTGTGCACATCCAAGTATTTACAGGGAAACGCGCAAGAGGTTTAAACAACTTTAACATGTTTGCTGAGCCTAACCCCGTCATATTCTCCATATCCAAACACTGGCCCAAGTTTTTCTCTCCGCTGCCCACACTGAGTCCCTTATCTGCTTTGTAAACAATGTTAAAGCAAGCGGCAGAGCACATGCGCTTACAGTAACATGATAACGATCTTCCCACAGATCCACATTTCCTCTGAACTCCCGTTTTTTCAAGCCGGTCTCGGGGGGTTTTATGTAAAAAAAAAAAAAAAAAAGTGCAGTCCTGTGTCACTGCCCTCTACACAAAGCCTCATACAGGCCTGCCAGGCTGAATGACGCACGAACTGCACTGTGCATGTATACCTGCACAAGTGTGTGTCTGTGAGTGTGTGTGTATGAGTGTGTGTGTGTCCATTAATAGGAGCATACAATCCGCTTTTATTCATATTCATCACAGCCGGTGGATAAAGCAGCTTTTAAGGTGTTTCCATAGAGCTCTCACACAACAGACAGGCCAAGCAGTAATGTTGGTCATGTGAAGAAACAAAGTAAAATACTCAAGTACTTTGTCAAAATGTGCTTTGATTTGGTTCAGCTACATAATCAAAATGCAGCTTATGTGTTTATGCATCAACAAACCTGCTGTGAAGGGGGAGTTGACCCTTAGGTTTCACTTAAAAATGCAGAAAATGCGAAGCACTCCACCAGGTTGGTCATTTTGTCTCTAAAAACACTTGACACTCATCCCTTCACATCTATTAAGCAATGCTGCAATGGTTAGATGAATTAAAATGTTAGTTTAGGATGGAAAAGAAATAAAAGACTGTCTTATGTTCCCCCTAAAAGTCAGATTAACCTTCTGTCAGCAAAAAGAAACCAAAAAATTATATTATTTTTCTCCTTCTCTGACTCCCTGTTATTATTTTCATACAGTCCCTAACCTGTAATTGTGTAGTTGTTGCCATTTTTAATTAAAGAAACCTCATCTATCACGTGCTTTGTCATATTTTGCTGCTCAAAACACCTTTAGTTTACATTTTCACGTGCTGATTTGCCATGCGCGTGCACGGGTGTAGGCTTGAGCGCGCGTGCAGGCGGAAGGTTGAATGAGGAGTTGAGCCAGACGGGATAATCTGAGCTTTCATCTGGAGCACTACGCCTCACTTATCTCCTCTCTGTCTCCACCAATAATCTATTAAAGACATGACTGTTTACATGCTGGAAACGTCCATTTCTATTCTTATATAAGCGCGGAGTAAAATGTTACACTTGAAGGTTTAATTGCTCTAAAAAAAATCCTCATTATTCGAAACAATCAGTGATGCCAATTACACTGACCGACTGGACAGTTAAAGGGAATAATAGGTGACTTATTCGGGCGTGCAGAATAAAGTTTGACAAGTTGTTTTCACCAAACAGAGGTCCACAGAAAAAGACCTCGGCATACCAGACAGGCTTATTTATGACCAGGGAACCCTCCCACTGACACACCTCCTGCTCCAGAACCGAAAAAAGCAACCTTTACACTTCTTTTTCATAACAAAAGTTTAATGTAGAGGAATATATTCACCCAACATCCAAGCTTGACCCTTTATTTTGCCTCAACAGAGCTTTAAAGATCCTGACCTGCAGTCAAGTTGCGTTCAAGACGCGGCAGTCTTTAATTTGAGGGTTTTGAATAGGTTAAGTAGGACCTACCTGGTGGGGGAAAAAAAGCTTGAATTCTTGAAGACAGGCAGCGGAAAATGGATTTTCTTGATTAGTTCCCAGCTGAAACACCGCCACTCTCACTTTATCCGCGTTGTCTTGTCGCTTCCCTCATTAAAATGTGTGTCCTCGGAGCGCGTCCCAGAAATGTGCGCCCTGGCGCGTCCTTCTTGGCAACACGCAAAAAGGTTTCTGTGGCGCGGAGCGACTGAACTTTAAATAGCTAATCCCTGGTGCGTGGTGAGTCGACACGCCCGCTTTCTCTCATCAACCCCTCCGCTTGTCCTCCTGCTCGCTCTCCCTCCCTCCCTCCGAGCTCCCGACTCCCTCTTCCCTCATTTGCTGCCTCGCACCCATCCCACATACACACGCGCTGCACGCACTTCCTCCTGCATGCGTCGCGTTTGTGTTTTTTGCCCGCGCCTCATCCGCGCATTTGTTGATACAGAAAACACAAAATTTGATCAGAAATAGCTTCTGATGTGCAGCCTCTCCTGCTGGTAGCGCAGAGATCACAGAGGATGAAGTCATATGTGCAAACAGATAACAAAAGATAATCAAAATTACTCACTGCGATTATGAAATATGATGCATTGACCTTAAACTATGGTCGGTGAGATGTGATCACATTTTTACAACAGACTCCTCCCAGCTGTTAAACTGCATTTATCAACAATGAAGGGATCTTTTTATATCATTCTAAGTCACTTAAGGACTTTTTTCATTCCTCTTGACCTCCTTTAGTGAGGTCAAAGGTCATTATCAGCTGTAGATCCTCATCTCTCTTGAGTGAAGGATTGCTTTTTTATTTTCTCTTCTTTTCAAGTTGTCTTCATATTTTAATTGTTGTCTAAAAGTGTGCTTCTTTTATGCTTTCTAAAGCACTTTGAGCTACATTTTTTTATGCAGAAATATGCTGCATGAGGTTTGTTATCATTATTTTCATTATTATAAGTATGAGACTATGCAATGCAACCAATGTTGCACTTCTGAATCAGCAAATCTACTCATGAAACAACTGGATGATATGCAATAATCAGGTGCAAAGTGCAGATCTATGCACAAAAAATGACTTGCACACTTCCTTCAATGTTGTTTTGTGAAATAGAATCACAAATTAATTTGTACTTTGATGATGTAGACGGATGGTCAGAATGGTGGATACCTTCACATATAGTGATGCTCGCTTTCTGACTTGTGTGAGTAAAATTCCCATATAACATTTAACTACAAACATAAAGAAAACATGTGGCATTTTAATCAGCTCTTGTGCTTTTTTTTCTAACAAATGTAACAATGACTCAGGAGCGTTTGAACACTCGAGGAAAGGGAAGATGGAGGAAATCCCTACTTATCCTGTTAGAGTGAGAGGGTTTTAGTCTAAAGTGGATCAAACCTACCGAGAAGAATTGTCATGCAACAGTCACAGATGCCCCTCAGACCCACATGAGTAAAATGCAAAGAATAAATTTATTATTATTTACATTTAGATAAATAGATTCACTGTCAATGCAAATGTGCCTGCAGTTCTTTGAGATTTCTGCCTGCAGCTTGCCTGATCAACAAGGCTGAAGACCCTCTGCACATGAAGACCCTTATCCCATCCAGTGGACACTTCATGTTACGTAATGCACAGCCTCGACATGTGACTCTGTGCTTTTTTTATTATAACAGCACATTGCAGATATTCTTTACAGTTTATAATGTTCGCTTTTTGCACTGCCATTGGTCAAAAATTAGCATGTTTCATTCTTTTAGCTTCAAACTGATTAAATCTTTTTATGTTTTTCTTACGTTTTTATATCATGTATTTATGATTCATAACTTTTTCTTGTTTTTATTCGACAAGATATCAAGAAAAAAATCCTTTCATGTAAGAGTCGTCTTGGCAATACTCCAATACTAACAAGTCATCACCTGTTTCATATTTCGTGGAAATCCATTGTGTGTTATGACGGGGGTGTAGATAACCTTCTTGGCAGGAATAAACTACGCTTTCAAGGAATTAATGTGTCGCTCCCTCGTCACCAGCACCTTTTATATCCGGCTGGACTGCTGAACCCTCACGCCTGCATGCAGTGGACCGTGCAGCACGTGCAGGCACGAGATTTATACCAAAACAGCTTAAATCTTATAAACTGTTAAAATTTCATAAACACTGAAGTCGCGCCCATAGCTGGTATGCAAGACAACTCGTGTTTTTGAGCTTGAGGCAACTTGAGGGCGGAAGCTGAATCATTTGTCATGTTGTCTCGAGGCAAAACCTGAAAAATATATCACTAAGTTTGACAGCTTGGAGTGACAGCGCGTAGCAAATATGCAAAGACGAATACAAAAAGAAGAAGAAGAACGAGAATGAGAAGAAATTTTGGATGTTTTGGGGCCATTTGCTGGTTTGTTTTTGTCTTTTAGCTTTCTGGACTGTGTTTAAAGCTCACTGGAGGCCGTGGAGGGATTTGTCCTGATGGAAATGTACCCAGATGAGTTCTCAGAGTGAGTCTGCGCCTGCTGGGTGAAATCACCCAGGAAACAGTCTGTGAAACAGCAGGCACATTTCTTAAGCTGATTCTGGACTCTGAACTGCAACCTGGACCAGATTTTTTTCTCCCAGTGAATTCAAGGAATGTCCCCATTTTCAGCGTGATGAAAATAAATGTGGATCAACAATCATTTCAGTTTCTTCAGTTAATTGCACCATTACATGAATTAAAATTCATATTTATTTAGTTATGAGTGTAGTTTGTTTTCTCTTGCCAAAATCATATAATCTGACCAAGGCTTATTATAATTCAAAACTCATATTTTAACACTGCAGATCAGATATTCCACTGTCTTCATTGTACTTTGGCTCAAAAAATATGTTTTATCAGTCGACTTATGTACAATATTTCAAATACTGCATTTTATTTTGATTGCTTGTGTGCAGAACTGCAAGCTGAAATAAAAAAAAAACAACTTTTACTAAAAGAGGAACATGAGTTAGTTCTGTTATTTGGACTGAAAGTGAGTGATGCACTGTTGCAAAACTTTAACAGTCTGTCAGAGTTGATGAAAGGTTACGTCTCCATCTGTCACATGTTGCATCGAAGCTTCAACTTCTTTGCCGTCTGTGCGAATCTCAGATTTCACTCGCAGGTTCTCATGCAATGCGAGTATGTGCACACTGAAATGTACAGATTTACACCTGCAGATGTGGGTGAAGGACAGACATACTTCGGTTTGACATTGTCTCTAATTTTAAACTGACTATGTGTGCTTTATTAACAGCAGCAAACGGGGACGATAGCAGTTTTACAGAGTCAAAATTTCTAATTAAAAATAAAAAACATACATCTATTAGCATCAAGTCAATGAAAGGCAGTTTACAGACTGTTTGCATTTTGTTTTGGCTCATCATTCTGTGATCTGTGCCCATGTTTTACCAATTTGTACTGTGAATTTGTGGGTACAATATGCTAAATCTTGACCATGGATTGGCTCTTTTTTTCTCAGCTGACATCAGGATGGCTCCATATTTTTCTACCTCAAGTGTTTTCAAACTCCTTCAACAAGTTTAACCTTCTCCAATGCTCATTTTGTAAACTAAAACTTGAGACTTACGTAAGCTCATTCAACAGGAGTGTTTTTTCTTTTCTGCGCAGCAGATTGAGGTTAGTGTCATGCCTTCGCAGAGAGTCAAGTGGGGCCTCTGTGTTGTCCCCTCAGTGCATTCACACACTCGTTCCTCTCCTTGTAAGGTGACAAGTAGTGTCCCTGCCAGTCTGCCAGTGGTGCAAATATGATTATTAGCTTCCTGTGAGCCCACAAGGAGGCTCACATATCAGCATCTGAACCACTCCCACTATCCCACTGGCCTCAAGTGCCACTGTGGTATCAGATGCTTTTAGCAGAGGGACAAACTGGGTTGCGAGTGGAAAGCTTCAGTGCCATTAAACTGACATCATCCCCTGTCAATTTTTGCTCCTGTGGTAATTTAAACCCTCAGTGTCACTGCTCCACTGGCCAAGAGACAGGAATAGCAGAGCTGTGAACGTGCAGGAAGGACAAAGACAGAGATAAGAAAAGAAGAGGCATAAGAGGGTCACAAGTAGCCCATTCATAATCTAAAATTACTCTAAGTTGAAAAATATCCAATTTAAACATTTCATAAATGTAACACTCATATATCTACGCATAGATTCTGTGTGTTTATGAATTGGCAGAAAATTCTCAGTGCTTCAGATGAGTGTAATGCAAATAAAGCCAAATATTACTCTTTTACATTAAATGTTTCTTAAAAAGAGTCTCTAAAAGTGTCTATATTTAGGTCTAGATATTGTTGTTTTCTTATCTCTTTTGATATGTGACACTACAAGCAAGCAATGTCATCTTGCACATGTCAGAGTGTTCAGTTCTCTGTTTGTTTAGTGTGTTTCAGTGAACTGAAGAAACACTTTAGAAGACGAGGAGAGTTAAAATGTGTGAGGCTGAAGTCATGTTTTATCCCAGTTTTGTTTGAAGGATGATTTCTATTTTTCCAGCCGACTTATTTTATGTGAAATTTCATGAGTTCAGACTGCATCAGAAAAAGGAGGTTTATTGGTGCAGCGTTCATGATTTTATGAGTTGTGGGAGTTGCAACTCATTCGTGCAGTCACTCCCAACCATTTTTTAAAAATGGCAGCATCTAAAGAGCTCGTGTCTTGCTTAAAATAAATAACCTGGATGTTTTTTGAAGCCACTAAGTTATTCCCCAGCTCTATTTCAAGGTTATGGCACTAAATAGACCCCCAAAAGAGTTATAATCAAGTCATTGCAGGATCAAATCAGTCATCTTGTGGTCTGTGTTGGGGTTTACATGGCCCCCACTCCGACTCCCTGTTTCTTGTTCCCTTCCTCCTCCCTCAAACATTCCCACACCCAGAGTTTGTTGATTTTCTGTTGATGTTGGCATGCTTCTGTGGAGCCGGGACAGCCGGGACCGACTGGTTAAGGTCACTCACGGCTGGTTTCAGCCTTTGTCGCCCTCCCTTACTCTCCTCGACTTGCTCTGAACAGTATGTTACTTATCTCATGCTTCTTTACCAAGCCTTGTTTGTAATTCCCCACTGGCTCATTTGCTGGTCTTGCTGATTACATTAATCCTGAGCTGCACAGAGTAAGGGGCCTAATCACAGTCTATCCTTCATGCCATTCATAACATCTGATAATAGTGGCTGTAGTAAATACGCAATTTAAGGGCAAAGATTAGACTTGCCTTACTACTCAGAGAGCACGAGAGTAGAGAAAAGTAAAGGAAGGGGTTAAAATGGTCTTTGCAAGCTGATTATTTACGCAAAGTTCATACTTTATGTTAAAAATTATTCTATTTCTCTGCATCTTTGTTCACCTGTTATTATTGTATTAAATTCACAACCATTTCACATGTAAATTAAAATATTTTTTACCCAAATTATCACATATGTCAAAAATTGAGCCAATAGAGACTGGAAATGCAGCTAGCCAGCAAAATTAGAGTAAAGCTTTAATTTTTAAAATTTTTTAATTAAATAAGCTGCTGCCTCATTTACTAATGTGGAATTGACAACTGAGTTGCCAAGATGTCATACAAAAAAAAAAACATTTACGGATAAAAGTTAAGAAAAAATCAAATAAGTGAGTTCAGTTCAGCTAACTAGCTTTCGTCAGCCATTAGCTAACAGAAGCTAGCAAACAACAAAAGCTTTAAGCTGATTCAAAACTCAACTCAACTTTGACAAAATATTTATTCACCACCTCTTTATTTTGTGAGGACGATTTTATTTTGCTTTCTCTGCTTCTAACTTACTGGACATCTCAGTTTAACGCAGAGCAAAGTCTAAGTATGCTACATTAGCCTTCTCCACTTTTAAAACAGTCTGTTCCACTCACGCTGCCTTCAGGCAATGATTCAAAAAGAAGTGACACAAAGTCTTTTCAACTAATAATGTGGAGCCTGTGGGTGAAATATCATGTCTAAGGGCTATATAATAACATAGTGGTACTAGCAAAGGTGCAGTCAGCGTGTTAAGCCGTTGCTAAATATCATTTGAGTGTAGTAAGTGTTAAGCCAAGTCCATTTACTTACTGGACACATTTAAAACCAGAATCAGGGTTTTACAAATGATTCAAAAGTACACCAAAGAAAATAAGACAGCTGAGTAAAAGTGGAAAAACTAGTGTAAATGTTGATTCATAAGTGCTGACAGGGATGGGACTGCTTGCAGACCTGCTGAATGTACATGACTGTCTACTTTTGCGTCTGTAGGTCACTCTAAGTGTGGTTTACATAATTATTGGGTGGTGGACACTGCTGATTTAACACTTACGTGCGTCTGACTCTGTGCCACCAGTGACAACATGGCTGTTGCTTTCAAATTAGGCTGTGGTTGTGGTTGTGCAAGTGAGATTTCAAACCAGTTGCAGCTGAGAAAAGTTAAAGAACAGCACAGCCGCATTGTTTAAATATTACTTCAATCGAAAACTTTTACTGTCTTGCACAGATTTCTTTGTACCATCCACTTGCTCTGTCTAAAATTCAGTTTTAACCGGCCAATACTGACCGGTTCTGCTTCATGTCACCCTGTTTTTCACCTCTTCTGCTCCCTCTTTGTTATTCAAGTCAAGCATGAAGAGATCAAGCGAAGAGGAGGGGTTCATTTTGGGGAAAGAGGTACATTTCTCAAAAACGGCGTCCCCACAGGGTCTGTACCAGGTGACATTTGTTTCCCTTCTTGTTCCTCTCCTCCCTATTTTAAAGTTTCTCTCTCTGTCTTTAAAGTCTTTCTCATTGCATGTATGCAATTACGTCAGTATTTAAATAGCAGTTTCTTTGCCTCGCTGGATTCTTCCAGGGGGGCGACTATTTGCATGAAGTGGCTCAGACTGGGCCCCTTTCCCGTTTTCCTCCCTTTGTCCTGCCATTCTTTTATTCCAAATTCTTCTCATTAATGCTCCTTCCTCGCTTTGTGCTGTGCATTATATAAGAAAGCGACATAACAGCAGCCAGTCAGCTAAGATGGTCTCTGTGTTTAGTTCAGAACTAATTTCCAAAGCTAATTTCCCCTCCCTGAAAGTATGTGAAAACAGGAACGGTTTGAAAGAGATGTTTACTTGAAATAGCAAGGGGTTGAAAACTACTTCTGCATATATATATATATATATATATATATATATAAAAAGGGTTTACACAAACAAAAATAAAGACAGAATTAATAAAGAAACAAGGCCACTCATAGCACATCTACACTTATTTATATGTA
>JAUZTA010000019.1:11309972-11320589 GCA_034780835.1 Ctenochaetus striatus | reverse complement strand
CTAGTACAATACGTAAATAATATACCTTATATATTTCCACAACTGAAAGGAGGAGATTCATAGCCCTAAAATTATATAACATACTTATCTTTCTCACCATAAACTATTTACTTTAATAGTTTTTCACAGTTCAGATTATATATTATCTATAATCGCATGACAGTACAGCACATATAGTGTACTGCCAGTAAAATACAGAAGATTCTAGCTTGTCCTTTCATCTTTGATATGAAAATGCTCTCACTTGAGCTTTTTACGACCCATCATTATCAGTCCAGTATGTACACAGACATAAATGTAAATGTCTTAAATTACTCACCCGGCAACGATTGCCACAGCAGCCCGCTCCACAGCAACCCTTGCCCCCGGCCCTGATAGCTGAGCAGCTTGGACACAAGATCTGAAGAGCAGAAAACAAAGAATGTTTTCTTATTCATCAGGCAGGCGCTATCTTAATTTAAGTGTTTTAAACTCAGGCCATAGTTTTCTGAAAAGCATTTAATATGTTTGGTAGGTATAGTGTGTTTGTGTCTGCAAAAACTTCATATGTCCACATAAATGTTTGGATTAAATGTGTGTGTCAGTGTGTTCTCTTATCTGTTTAACCAAATATTTGTGAAAATCGATTTTTAACTTGCTCGTCCCAGCAGGCAATGACATCAACACAGTTTAGTTTGGGAAAGGAAATCAAACTTCCTTGTAATTGTTCTAAACCAGAATATCTCATAACCAAATTAGGACCTAATATATAATGAAGTTCACAACTCTCAAAGGTCTCTCTGATATTTTTATTGAGCTATTTATTGCTCTAGTCAGCCTTTAAATGTCAAGATTGATCCTCTGTGTGTGTGTGTGGGTGTGTGGGTGTGTGTGTTCTTGGCAGGGAAGTGCAAGAGATCAGACACTGATGATATCTTCTAATGGAAAAAGTTTCCATATAAGTTCTTATCATGTGACAAAATGTGTTTTAACCCCTACACACATTTACAGCAGTGGACTAGGTTTTCAAAAATTTCTACACAACAAAGTAACGTTACCACAGCGTAAGATACTCTGTTACAAGTTAAAGTATTTACCAGCAAATTGTATCAAAAGAATCCAAATTACAAGTATAAATGCAAAAAGGGTTAAAAAATACTATTATATATTGTATTTATATATTGGATTAAAGTGTAAGTGGAGCTATTTTTTGTTTACATTAAGTTAGGAGTAAAATTTTGTGAGTAAAATCTTAATCTTTTATAGTTATCATCATGACTGACTAACAAATATGGCGAAATAAAAAGTATTTTCCTCTGGATTAAAAGTATCAAGTGGCCATAAATAAAGTAAACACAAGTAGAAGCACTCTGAAATTGCACTTCAGTTATTGTTAATAAACTTTATTTTGTTTGTTTTAAGGATTCTTCAAGCAAAATAATAACAATTATGTTGAGTTTATCGTTTACATTTATGTTTCCTTGTAATTTAGCATGAATTTTATTATTGTTTGTTGGAATTGTGGACAAATTGGACTAGAATTTAAAATAAATGTTTTTCAAACTGGATTTGGACTAAAAATTCTGTAATCCTTTAAAATAATGCCTCACAAGTACATCAGTTACAGTTTGACTTGTGTATTTACTGCAAAGAATTTAGATATTTAAATAATGATGACTGCTATTATGACATCAAAGATAAGACAGTACTAAAGTCTAAATGGAATAAGTTTTTAAAAAAAATAAAACTAAAATAAACAGTAAAATTATTTGACAATATGGTGTTATCCCTCCAAAAAAACATTATTACTCCAAAACAATAAAACTCAATAAAAATGAGCCATGAGATTTTACAAGTTTACACAAAGGAGAGATAATGACTGAAGAACCCGGTAAAACAAACAATAAAACATTAAACCGGATTGAGACGCACACAGACCATAATCCTTTACTCACAAAGAGGCCTCCTCCGATGAGCCCCCCCATGAGCCAGACCTGGAGGGAGATCTGATCAGTGTCCAGTCTCTCTCCATCGGGGAAGAAGAGCAGCAGGTTGGCGAGCATGCAGACGAACGCCGAAGGCAGCAGGATCAGGCCGATCAGGCGGGCACATTTCCCTGTACAACACATCCTTTTTTCTTTACCCTTTTTTACTTTTCTCAGCTGCCGCCTCTCTGTATCTGCTCTCTCTACGAGTATCTGAGCCTCACTTTAAGTCAGAGGGGAAGTCAGTGAAATATGGGCGAAACAAAAAAAAAAGGAGGCGCATAAGAGGGAGAAGCTCACCTCTCTCACACTGCGAAAGTCAAACACAGCCGGTGGCAGTAAAGGCAGGAAAGAGAGAGGGAACAAAGGCCAAGTACTGGTGTGGCAGCCTGCAATCTGATTTCAGACCTGCGTATCTTCTCATTAGTTTTTGTTTATAATCTAGAACCTCAGAGGGGGAAAGAACTTGTCTTTACTAATTAAAGCACAGGACAAACATTAAATTTAAACAAACTGAAGACGACAGAATGTAGGGTTTTATCTGTGTGTGTTTAGGTGGCTCTATACGTAGTTGGATGCCCTTTGATACCTGCTCGATATCAGTCTGTTTGTTCTGTTTATGGCAAACACAAGTAAGAGCTCGCTCGACATTAGGGCTTTTGTCAACCCAAGATAATAATCTGCTGAGCTGGTGTAATGAGACATAAATCTAAGAGCAAGTCAGCTTGTGTGCGTGTTGATTTATATCATCACAGATATGAGGGATATGAAAATAATATATTGCCAAATTAATGTTAAAAAAGTCTTTTAATTATTACAAAACCAACTTTTTTTTAAAATAGTTTTCATTCTACACTCAAAGCTACACTTATAAGCTAAAAAGAACTTATTAATTACTGATATTTTATTTGCTTTACACATGCGGCATGATATGATTATTCACACATTTTAATACCTTTACTATTTTAAGTGTGCTTAAAGCATGTTCTCAGAAAATATAAATACATATTTAATCAAATGAGCTGAAATGAACTGAGCAGGTTTTCTACTAACAAAGGAAATCTCATCAGTTTAAATGAGGCCACCATGTGCAATCTGTCGTGAGGCAACACATGGATCCTTCCTGGTGTCGGCAGCAAAAAGATGCACACACAGTGCACAAAGGGTGGTTGAAAGAAACAGGTAAACAAGGTTGTTTTCTGCCCTAAAAGCTTGCATTTTTATTTTGAAATCAGAATGGTGAGGACATTTCCAATATCCGGTTTCATCCTTCCATTTTCCACCTGTCGCAATACAGGGCCTCTGGCTGGAAGTTCATGACTTCATCTACAAGTAAACATTGACACTGATGCTCCTAAACTGTAATTTCAGCTAAGTTAGAGAGCAAAAGGTGAGAGAAATAACCTGACTTCACAGCCCATTTCACCCACCTCTGCAGAGTTTCTTGACATCAGTGTTTCTGTCATAGGAGTCACTCCCCTGCACCAAGTTAATAAATACTAGGTTACATCAAATGTCAGATCAAAACTGATTTTTCATCCTCTCCCTCTTCATGACTCAGCCGGATATTAGTTTTTTAAATATGCAAATTCTAAATACAGTTAATTGAAGTTATTCTAAATGTGTTTGTGTTAATATATTCTGTGAATGAAAATATACACAAAGTCATTTACTTTCATTTTCCCTGTATGGTTTGTTTGTTTTTTTGAATGAGCTCACATGACATAACAGGCTTGTCCTGTTTTGTGACAATCATATAAATAAAACATCATCTTGTAGAAATCCCCAGCTGTTCCTAAAAGTTTTGAGTCAACCATTGAAGTCTTTTGGTGAGAAGTCAGGGAGAGGAAACTTTTTCAGCTGCGATGGCAGGCAAGTGTGCTCTTGTGTGATTTAATGAAAATTAATTTGATGTGCTGTCGCTTTAAGTGGTACCTGCGTCAGGTATCTCAGGTGATCTGTGATAACTTCGTGCAGAGTGCGCCATCACTTCAAGAATACAGTAGTTTCTAAATGAAAGTTTATGTCATGTTAAAGTCAGTGAATTGGTTAAATTAATGGTGATATTTGAGCAATTTTGATCTGCAATGAGTGTTTATTAGACTCAGGATTTTTGTTTGTATTCAAGTCTGCAAATGTCCAAATTTTAATTAAAGAGAGTTACATGCAGCTGTTTGATGTAGAATTATGCGTTGATATAAACATGTAGAAATATTCCAGTAAATGGTCTAAAAGCCTTTTATTTACCAACCAACTTCTCCAAAACTCATGACGAACAAAGTAAAACTGCTACATTTGCTTTCACTTTTGGACGGAGCATGAACAACAACAATAACCAGAAAAATAAGAGCAATTTCAGCTTAAATGCACCACTAATGGTATCAATAACAGCCTTGGCTGTACTTAGCATGAGCAAATGTTAGCATGCTAAACTCAGATAAGGAACATGTAAAGCATTAAAATGAAACTGTGTGCTGCTTTGTACAGTTTGGTCTTATTGTCACAGTTGTCAGATAAAAAGGGCAACTTTTCAGTCAATGTTCATGGTGTTTTGTGCTGAAAAGGATCCAATAAAATGTAAAAGATGTGTTATTTCAATGGTCTATCTATAATATTTAAAGATATTTAACATTACCTTATCTAATGTATAAGCATAGTTACGGTCTGTATGTTTACTCTTCAGCCCCAAATGCAGGTCCGGTGACAATAACTGTGGGAACCGTATGGAGGTTTCAGTTGGAACCACCACCACCAAGACCCCCAAAGATACCAGGTACTTATAACAAAGATTCAGTTGACAGTTTATTTTGAGCATGCAGCAAAAATAATGAGGTCTTGCAGTTAAAACCTCAACTTAAAGATCATTTTCAAGGCAGAATTTGCAGAATACTGTACAGTGTGACTAAGAGGTGTTTCTAATACGCAGTTTATACAGTGGTGGTTTATGCAGTAATAGAATTTGTGTGGAATATATACTAAAGACCCCTCTAATTTCAATGCAATTCACTGGCAAAAGGAAACAACATAATGCTTTTATTTGTATAGAGCTTTCCAAACGAAAGTTATTAAATACTTCAGAAAAAGACATTTCTGATACTTTTGATGTAAAAAAAAATATATTTTTAAAAAAAAAGTATTTTCTGCAACTAAAAATATGCTTTTAATCTCACATTTTGAACCTGAATCTGACCTTTTTTTAAATCTTCCCTTGTAGTTGGAGTCACAGTAGTATGTGTTGTTCTTACTGTGGCACGAGTCATCTTTGGTCAGTATGCTCTTCCTCCAACATGATGTGTTTTATGTCATGATAAATAATCTTTCACCTACCTTTAACCCTCAGTTTTGTCACTAAACATCACTCTGGCCACCTTCCATCTGCAGGTGTTTTGTATTTCAATGACTGTCCTCAGCAACCAAACATTCCCAACTACCTGTTGGGTCTGGCTTTGATCCCTCTGCTGACGATACCGTTTGTGAGCCTCCCATGTGAGAGCGATGCAGCTCAGCCACGGGAGCACCCAAAGGGTTTCAAAGCCTGTCTGGGTTGTTTATTATGCCTCTTTGCCCACACATGGATCCTGGCAGGTAAGAAAGGAAAATATCATCGATGTCACTGTAAGAAAAACTTGACTGGATGAAAACATAACTGGATGTTTTTGTCCCACAGGTGACATATGGGTCTTCTCAGTCTATCAGCCCAACTATGACCCCACAGCAGCTGATGGTCTTTACTGTGATAAGACCCTCTACACATTTGCTTTCTGGAATGCAGTGTTGGAGACTTTTACGATCGGGGCCGCCGTGGCCAAACTCTGCAAAGGACTGATGTGCTGTGTAATGATGAGTCCTGCAGCAGCAAACAGAGACTTTTACGGGAATGTTTGAAGCATAAAACAAAGGAGCAAAGGTTGAATTATTGTGAAAATGATATCGCATTGTGCACATTGAATGAAGCTTAATCCTAATAATTTATACAGTTGTATTTTTCTGGGAATCAGGTAAAAAGTATGTTTTTTACAACTAACAGATTTTCTCATGATTAGTTGAATGATGATCTGCTAGTTATTTTCCTGATTCATCATTTATTTCTTTGGTTTACAGAATAAAAATCACAATTTGCAGCAAGTAAAAGTCAAATTATTACACTACTGCTTGCACCTAACTGACCAACTCAGCTAAATATCACATAAGACCAAAAAAAAACACACAATCATCACAATAGTAAAGCTGGAACAAAGTAATGACTGCCATTTTTTGCTTAAGAAATGACTCAATTATCGAGAAAGTTGCAAATTATGCTGCTATCAATCAGCTTATAAATACACTGATTCATCATTCCTACTGTAATTTGTAAAAACCTGGTTATTGTTATGTCTTTTTTATCATTATTGATTGTTTTTTTTTTCTCAGTTTGCGTAAAGCTTTTTGTGTGTTTGTAAATATGTAAAAAAACTGACTATAAGTAGTATTTGTTTTAATTTGTATTCTACATTTCTTTATGTTAAATTTGAGCTGTAATATTTGTTTTGCTGAAATGTCATTTCTAAATAAGTAAAGCCTTTCTTTAAAAGCAACAACAGTTTGGTCAAAATTTTGAAGCAGTGGTGGTCATTTGAGTCCATGACGGGTTATTTTGGTCGAGGTTCGTTTGTTTGGGGCTTTGTTTCGGTTTTGTCATCGTTTGTTCGACCACTTTTGTTCTCGCGAGAAACTTGTGGAAAAAATGTCAGGTCCTGTTTGGTGGGTGGTGGTCGTCACACACACTCCAGTTGTCCCAAACTGGTCGATGACGCTCCGCTCGGCCAGCCAATGACGTGAAGGTAAACAATGCGCGTGCAGCTGTCTTTATCACCGCTGTTCTCGCTCCTGTCGGCAAATCTGGTCCTGCTGAATCAAAAGAAATTATTAAAACATCCAAAAAGGTGACACAGTCCGCAACTGCCCGCTAAAAACCGCGGACAGTCTTCTTCTGCAATGACAGGCAAGTCCGCCACGTTCCTCGTTACAAAACTTTTATGATACACTTTATTTGATCTGGCTGGTCATAAACATGTTACTTAAGCTTGTTTTGTTAATCCCGCTGGTTTCCGTCCTGCGCAGACACAGTTAAAGAGCTCGTTTCAAAGTGCCTGCAGGCACGAGACATGGCATACTGTCCGTACAGCCAGTTCCCTGTCGGTGCCGCCATTTTAACAGCAGATGGCGCTATAATCACAGGTAATAACACAGCTGGGGTGACTTTCCTTCTTTGATATGCGTTTATAGAAAACAAAGTGTGAACTGGAGTGATTCAAGGACTGTATGTAAGTGCAGTTTTCATGAGTTGATTAGTTTTGGTGTGTTTACTTCACAAAATAATACTGAGTGCTTTTTTAAACTTTGCAGTCTAATCTAAGTTTTTCTTTTTTTATAGTCATTAATAATGCTTCCTTAAGTTACACTCTTTGTAATAACTACCCACTTTACAGATTAAAAAAATGATGGTTGGATTAAGCTGTCAGTACTTAAAGTGTTTAAAAACAGCTCAGACAGCTACAGCAGAAAAATGCTGCTAACACACTAATGCATCATAATTACAATTCATTAAAATATATAAAAAATACTGTATTAAAATCACAAGAGCCAACTTTTTAGTAAATGAAAAACTTAAATATTTTATCATCTTAATTGTATTTAAAGCTTCAAACAGCCATCTGCAGCCACAAGAACAATTCCACTACTCACATTTCTGTGAATGTTCTCATTCATCCAGAAATGCGTTATTCAGGGCAAATAAATCGAAGGCAACTGGACTTAGTAATATGTCTGTGAAGACGTTTCGCCTCTTATCCAAGTGGCCTCATCAGTTCATGCTCATCAGACTAGGCTAGGCCTGTCTTATTTGCCCAGAACTACTCACATTGCATTTACAGAGTTTATTAGTTGACTCTTCCTCTTGACTTTTTTCACACCGCACTCAATAGTTTCTACTTAGGTTGTTGTTTATAATACTTCCTACCTTTTTTCTTAATGTGCTCCGTCAATGGTCACGACGTATAGCTCTCTGCTCTCTCATTCTGAAGTTACTCTGCATTCGTGTTTGCATTTCTGTTCCTTATTTCAATTATCTCATCTTGTCTTATCTTATCTTGTTTTATCTTATCGTACAGATCTGAGGGGGAGAACGATAACTAACCAAAAGTGTATAAAATATTTTAAAGAATAGCCTCACTTAAACCACCTGCCACATTTTGTGCTGCATGCACATAAATCTGTCAGTAATGATACAACAATGTAAAATATACCATTATAACATTGAGAGGTCCTCTGATGCGTAATGTGTATTTTTATTACATTTGATACTTTATATACATATAACACTTTTATATACATATAACACTCTTATATACATATAACACTCAAAGGTGTTCATGAGCAAATAATACAAAGTGCAAAATATAAAAACAAGGAGATTAAAGTGTACAACTCATAAACTGTATAAGGGGGAAATGAGTCTAAAAATAAGGGTCCAGAGTCTTAAGTTTATGTGTTTCCAGGCTGTAATGTGGAAAACGCCTCCTACGGTCTGACGGTGTGTGCCGAGCGAACGGCCATCCAGAGGGCCGTGGTGGAAGGACACAGACGGTTCACCGCCATCGCTGTGACATGGTGACACCATTGTGATGACGTTGATGACACTTCAAGAGTTTTAATACGGAACATTTTTTGATGTATTTACCCTCTTTCCCTCTTTGCTATGTAGTGATATTAAAGACCGCTTTGTCGGGCCATGTGGAGCGTGTCGGCAGGTTCTTATGGAGGTGAGACATCTCTTTTATAACAAGTACAAACAAATGAAATCAAGTTATCAGTAGGTTACACACTACAAAGTCATCATGGTGAACAATGATTAAGACCATAAAATGAACGCTTAACTCTGGACATGCTAGGTGTTTAATATGCTGATTACAAAACTTTTAGACTCACTCTTTAACTGCTAATCTGACAACTTTTAGGTCAGCAAAAATAATTTGAGGAAATTAAATCTCTCTACCAGCTTATTTTTTTATTCCTGCAAAGTGGGACAAAGGCCTCAAAACCAGACTCAGATCCAAATAAAATTTACGAAAAAAATATATAACTGAACAGTTAATAGAATAACTACAAAATGTAATGAATACATATTTTAAATTTGGACACTTTTTGGGGTACATAAGTAGGTTTGACCCAGTATTAACTTCATTTTTTTTTCAACCAGCATGTCTTTTGATTCTCCTTCACTGCTGTGCTTCTTTCTCACCAGTTTGGAGCAGACTGGACTGTATACTTGACCAAACCGGATGGATCTTACAAAGAAACCAGCCTCAGTGAACTGTTACCTCTTGCCTTTTCCCCAGCCCACCTTGCCAAGAACTGATGAAATCTCAACAGCTCACTTAGACATCAGTGTTTTTTTGCTGTAGTACTTTTTAGCTGCAATGTCTTTTTATTCTTGAAACGCTGTGGATTTAGTAAACAATAAAACATATTTATCCCTAAAAATGTGTTATCAGTATTACTCTTACTCTTATTTTCATGTCTATTTTTGTTATTATGCAATAGACTTTACCAGAGAGATCCAGAGATGACGTTTCAAACATTTATGTCACGTGATTGAAGTGGGCGGGGCTAAGATCAGTTTCCGGAACCATGGAGGCTGTTGTGAGCGATGTGGTAGCTCCTGAAGACCTTTTAGTAAGTTTTCCTATTATATGAAGTCTTTTTTCTCGTAAAACATAAACAGAGACACAAAATTGAAACACACCGAGGCTCTTTAAACTCACCTTTACGCCGTAGATGCGGTAAAAAACGACGTGTCGAAGATTGTTTGTTGCGTCACGTAGCTAGCTGTATGCTAAAGATGATGTTTATGATCCGAAACTGGTCGCCGTGTCATTGTAATTTCCCCAGAAGAATAAAATGACTTTTCCAGCTAACTGTTTGGTTATTATATGTACTTTTAGGACTTTAATGTCACGTCTACTGGTGATTACCTACTTCTTTGGCTGCTGTTTGCCAAGTAAACATTGCAAAATGAGTGACTTTACCTACCCAAACAATCCCATTAAATTAAATTAAATGCAACGATATTATCACCGTAGCAACATAATTTTGTTTTGCTCCCTTCTTGTAAAGTTGGTTTACTTAACAATCTTAAACAAATGTTATCCCCGGGTTAATATTGGACGGTTTCTGTTTTTCTTTTTGTTTTGACAGAAATTTGAGAAGAAATACAACAATGAGCTGGTGAAGGGAGCTGTTTCCAAAGAAACAAAGTTTGAGTATGCCTGGTGTCTGATCAGGAGTAAATACACAGAGGACATCAAGAAAGGAACTGTTCTTTTGGAAGGTAAGTTCAGCAAGATAATTATGTTTTTTTATTGCTGCACTTTATTGTGAATCCTTAATGCTAAACACACCGACTGATCTTATTCTGAACATGCAAAGCACAAATCACCTTTTCCAGCAGTTTAGTTTAAGTCAGAGGTCAAATGTTTAATACTTGACAAACAGATCATTAAATCAATTGCATTTGTAAGCCCAAAAATCCAAAATATTACATATGTGAGTCTGTGTCAGTACAACACAAAGCTTTTGTTTTACACTTCCAAACACAACAACATAAAGTAATTGA
>JAUZTA010000019.1:11233525-11245163 GCA_034780835.1 Ctenochaetus striatus | reverse complement strand
ATAGCTGTATTTTTCAAACACAATGCTTTAAAAGCAGTACAGACAACTTCTTGGCTGTAATTATATTACATTCACTTAAACCTACGTACATTAATAAGTGAAGAATAGCATCTAACCGTAAATTTCACCTGAAACACTTTTGATATCTTCTTAACTATCAAACTCCATGTAATGAGATTTTCCTGTTGAATATTATTGCAATTTCCTGTTAAATTGTCTGTAAAAATCACCAGCTCATTGCCATAAGATTCACACAGATTCACACAGGTTTCACCACATTAAACAGATAGTATCACAAGTCTTGACTAGCTTGATTAGCCAGAAGGCTAAACAACCAGACTGAGGAATGGCTGATAACTTTAGCTGGTAGGCTACTAGCCAACTATCCTTCAAAACAAATCCACCCACATTTCTCATTTGCAGTGAGGTGTGTATAACAAATTGCATGTCAGTTTCTGTATCAGTTTGCAAAGTGGAGTGATGCTTCATTGACCAGCATAGCAACATACGGTTAAGCCCAAATCTCCTCCAGTGTTGTGCTTCGCTACCCATAGTTGTAAATCAGTTTCATCCACAACCTTTCATCCACATTTTCTTTGGAAGATATGGTATGGATTGGGTATTAAAGTTTGACTCTTTAGGGTATTATCAATATTTTAAACAGAAGAATATGTTTAACTCATAACAAAAAGAGATCAAAAGTATAAAAAAATACATAAAATAGTTACTTAAAAGAAGACAGTCACAGTGGTTTTTCTTGCAGCATCATAAAAAACCCAAGACAATCAATCTAAGTGATCACTGTGCTTGTGGTTCCTGTAGCCTCAGACCAGTTGCATTTTTATTCAAATCAACTCCAGCAGAGCTACAGAGACTCGACGACACCCCATCAAAGAAACACAAGTCTGTCTTCAGAGATCTGAGCTTGATTACTTGGCATCTTGCACTGATGGGCAAAACCCCTCCAAATGTCGCTTCTATTTATAAAGATATCATCTGAGGAATTCCTTCTTTATATGGTTATGTTGTTGTGGAAAAATATCTTGCAAAGAACAAAAAAAAAATAAGGCTTCATTAAAAATTGCTTACTCTGGGAATAGAGTATTTCAGGAAAATGTCTGTGCAGTATAGTTCTGTGATCAAGTCAGTCATTTAACTCTTAGGTTTCAGTATAATCCTAAAATATGTGGAATAAAGAAGAACCTGATTAAACACTTTGAACAGACACTTTATCCCCCTGAGCAGCTTAAGTTGTGAAACCTTCAAAATCCAGAAAGGAGTTCATCTTGGAAAAAAAAAAAAAACATCTGTAGCAGAGTTTCTGATGTGGCTGCCAGATAGACACCTGAAATAGACATTACCGAAATCAAACACAACCGTGCTGCGCTGCTATATTAAGGCATTTTCATCTCTTAACATGTCCAACCTCAAGACCTCAATACTCTGCTCAGCGGTACATTGTGCAACAATAAAGCTCAGTCTGGAGCGCTATCAAACCTGTCTGAGGAGTATTTTCTTTTTCAAGCATGTTTATTTTCTCTTTTGAAGTCCTGTTTGGCTCTCTTCACTTATTGAGTTAAAAGCTTTAAAATTAAAACTGTAAAAAGAAAAAGAAAAAGAAAATCTGCTCTGTTCTGGCCTCTTGTCCAGCTCCGATCGCCTGCAGTCTGTCAGAGCACTGCGCTGGCAGTTTGTGAATTTATTTTCTCATAATTAGTTTGGTAACGGCATATGCTCACCAGACACACTCCCCGCTCTGCATGTGTATTCGTGTTCGGAAATGTTTAGATAGCAGAGATGTGGCAGAGATAACTGGTAAAACCTGATATTCCCCAATAGCTTTGCCCCGAAAAAAGCCCAACAGACAGCGCTCTCATTGCAGCGCCTGCCTCTCACTCAGTGTATCTTGATTTATGTAATTGTAGACTCAGACATCTGTCAAAGGCATTGCATTTGAGAGAGCCAGGGCCTATCTCTGAAAATGTCATTATGCTCAGCCTGTCTGAATCTGGCCATGCCAAGAAAACATTCGGACTTTGTACCAAGGTATTTTGAGAGGGACAGAAACCGCAGAAGGAGTTTGGTTGTGTAAACGTCGTGTTGTGACTTGTGAACCGGCGGAGGGCTGGGCCCCGGCGCTGGCTGTTCAGAAATAGTCGTGCGCGAGTTGTGTTACTCTGTGGGTTTTTCTTGCTTTGCGGGGGCCTCGAGGCGAGCAGCTGAGCTGAGCGCGGGCCAAACTGAGCCCAGTGCAGTCTGAACATCCTGAACTCTGGCAGGGCATAAGCATGCAGCAAATGAGTCCACATTTACGGTCGCGCTGGTTCCTGACCCTTTTAGACTCAGCCAGGACTGAAAAAAAAAAAAGTGAGCAGGAAAAAATGGACGGAGTTAAAACAACACAATTCTCTGATTTTGCGACCTCTCAGCTTCCCTCCATTAATAGCCCGTCTCCCGAGAGAATCTCCCTCACTCAAGTACACCAAACATATCCAGAAATATGCATGTCTGCCTTAGCACTGAGAACTTTGCCACTCAGTGTAATGAAACACCAAATGCTCCAATGAAGTATTGTTTTGTGCTGTCTCACACATGGCAATATCTCAGCTTTTTGCTCAATATCTTGACTTGCACTTTGGAAAACCTGTTACAGCCATCAGTATTGCCATGAGGAAGCTACTCAGCTGCACTAAAAGGAGTCCCACTTTCTAGACAAAACTTCCTCCTTTAGGAGCATAGAAATTAGGGTGATTGCCCTTTCAAGCGGAGCGCACAGGTTCAAGCCCTCATGACTGCAAGCACCCGCACTGCTGAAGTGTCCCTGAGCAGGACGGTGAACCCCCGCCAGCTCCAGTAGCTCCCACTCTGACCCTTGAACTCCCTGCAGAGGAGAGAGGCAAACTAAAAGAGAATTCCCTACGGGGACCAGTAAAGTGTCACATTATCCTGCTCCCCTCTCCGAGTCTCCACTACAGTCTGCCGCTTGTCTGCCCCCACAGAAGCCGCTGCCGCTGCTGGGGCCACCGGGGGAGCTGCGTGGGGAGCCGCCGGAGGGCCAACCGCTGCTTGCCAGAAGACGAAGGAGCACGATGTGATGCAGCGGCAGCGAGTGGTGGACCTCTGGAAGGACGGCAAGTCAGAGGGGGCCATCGGGCTGGAGCTGAGGATGCCCAAGTCGACGGTGCACAGCATCATTGTCAAGTACCGGCTCAGCAACACGGTGGAGAACCTGCCACGCAACGGGAGACCAAAGAAACCCTGAGGGGGAAGGAGGAGGCTCACTGAGGGGAAAGAGGAGAGGACATTCGGATAAAAACGTCCTGGAATGTAGCAAAATGGAGACTGAAACAAAGACAGTGGGAGCTGAAAAAGGATACATGAAAAAACCTGAATTCATATGGAGAAAGTCCAGAAAGGATCCAAGGACAGAGCTCTCTGACACTGCAGGAATGTGAGGAATATATAAAGGGAGAAGTTCAGCACACAGGATGGATTGAAATCAACGTGGAAAGTGAAAAGAAGTGGCGGCGCTTGATGGAAATAAACAAGCAATCAGCTACAGAGACAAATTTAGAGAGGTCCAACATAAGATGGGAGAGGTGAAAAGCCCTGAGATCAAGCACTAATGATGCGTGGGGGGGGGTGGAGGGGGAGACAGAAAGACAGAAAAAAAGAGAGATGACCTGTCTGGAACAGAAATCCTCGAGTTAAAAGAAAAGGCGCTACTGAAAAAAAAAGCCCAAAAAATCTGACTTTGAGAGGAAAGATGTCTGGTCTAAAAAGCATGAGGAAAAAAAAACTGAGTATGTTAATGCAATCACAGTTTTTCAGGAATTTAGATATGAAGGCCAAAATGGAGAGAATGCAACAAAGGAAGGTTTTTCTTTTTATTGTTTTTTTATCACTCTTCAGACGAATTTCTCGAGACCTCTCTTTCTATTTCTCCCTCTGCGACGAAAAAGATTTCCCCTCGGATCAATTCTTCATCCGCCGGCTGACTGAACAAGCCTGTCTCCTCGCTGTGACCCTGTACTCCCTCATTCCTTCACAGTCCTCCACTCCTCCTTCTCCCTCAGTCTCTCACACACACACACACACACACATATATATACAGCATATATACACTGTGGACCTCACACGCAACCTAGAAACCTGCAAAGAACTTAATTTATCTGCTGAGTACAGACGGATGAAATCCGAGCTTGAAATAGAAAGGGACGAACTGGACTCAGATCATTCTGCAAAAAAGACGAGTAGGAAAAAAAAAGGAAAGTTTCTCTAAGTATATAACACTACTTCCCATGGACTCTTTTGCCCTAGCATTCCTGAGTTCGACCAAGCATAGAAGCAGGAACCATAGATAGTAAAAAAAAAAAAAAAAAATCTTCATGGAATAGTCAGCAACATTGCTCTGACTTAATATGATGGACTGGTGTTAACATGTGTACTGTTAAACAAAACATATTTGCAATGGCATGTTTTTAGTAGGGGGTGCATTTCCTGTTTTTAGGCCTCATCACAGCCAAAATCAGTATTTGAGGGGCTCTTCCCTAAAGCTAAAGACTGTAATCCGTCACTGAAATAAAAATGGGAGACTCACTTTGAAGCCCGAAGACACATTTTTGTTCTTCAAGCTCCTTTTATTGTGACAGTGTGATGGATTCCATGCTGGAAAATGTCCCCGGATCCCCGAGAAAATAAAACACTCTGGACTGTGTCATCGTTTTTCCAGCTCGGCGTGTGTGCAGTAGAGCTGTACATCAGTGTGACATCCCAGACTAAAGACCAGAACAAAGGCCTGTGCCTCGTTTCTGGAAGGAAGAGAGCCGAACAGTGACAAAGTCCAAACTTTTCTACAGTATATCAGGACTTTTTAAGCTAAAATTGTGTAGTAATTCCATTTTAAGCTTGAAGGACATTAAGAGAAAAATGTGGTAGTGGTGCGGCCTACAATGAGAACTGTATGTGTGTGAATGTGGTTTTTGTTCATGTATTTGTGTGCATGGTAGCACTGCCTTTTTTTTTATCAAACTAGGTTTTGGTGCAAATATGTTTGTTGAGTTGTATCATTAATTACAGAACAATAGGTTTTTAAATACTTTACAGCTGAAACACACGGGGAACAGACACAGCAAAGTATATATTTTACAACTGACTGAAACTGCCACATTTACCATTGAAGCTGTGCAAAACCATGCAGAAATCACTCTACTCATCTCCAGTTTTACAGCACTGGTCTTGAACATTTCTTTTTACACTCCTTCAACAGATAAACACTGCATAGAACTGTGTACAGATGAGTCCAACTGTGTTAAAATGACTCAAATAAATACCTCATTGTACTAGAGGCAATACTCCATTGGAGATCAACCAAGTTGGTGTTTTTACATCTCACATTAAAAATGAATCAAGAAAAGTCATGTGCATCCATGATCCTTCCGTGCAAACCAAGGCTTTACCAAACATCCTTTTTCTGACATTCGATTCCTCTGTTGAGACTTCAGAACAAACCTTTGAGTGTCTTTCATCATTTTTTTTACATTACAAAACTTCAGATTATTCTGAATGGCCCAAGTTAAAAGTGTCTGTTAAATTCACTACGCATACACTTCCAAACCCTGCATAACCAATTGCATTATCAATATGAAAAGTCAGTCTACAGGAATACCAAAGCAGATCATCTATGTGGAAAACTACTAGCGAGGTAGCCAGAAGGAGTTATGCTAATTTGTTGGGAGTGGGATGTCGTGGGCCACAACTGTCAAATGGGGTTTGAGTTATTTTGTCCCCTCAGAAAACCAAACGTTACAAAGATGCAGTCTGTGTATTAGGAAACAAATCTAGCCCCACGTAGGTGACGCCTCAATGCCCCTTGTATTTCAACCAATACTTTTAGGTAGATAAGAGTGTGAAACCCTGTCAAATGCATCTTCCCAGATGTTTAATTTTGTCTTATTCAAAGCAGTTGTGCAAGAAATGTGCAAAAGTGTGACACAATTTGAAAAGAGCAAAATTCTAACCTAACACTGCATCAATTAATCATTTTAAATTACAAAGGATGAGACTACTGTGTACAGTGTGAAAGAAGCCACTCATAGTGACAAACCCACAGACAATCACACCACTCCTCTGCACTTTACACAACATTTTGGCATCAGTCAAGCTCATTGTTTTGGTTTTCTGGCCACAACTTCTGTTTTGGTTCAGTCTCACCACTCTCATCAACATTGTTTCCAGCTGCAGGCAGCTGTTTTTGGTCAAATAAATCTCTGATAAACCCACTATACACCACCTGCCCAGCACCAAACAAAATTAGCAATTAGCTGTAAAAACATGGCAAGAACTTTTAGGGGCTACACAGCCAGATAATTCCTTCTGGAGTTTGTGGAGAAGAACATCGCGTTTACAGACACATGATTCCACATGAATGCTTATATTGGTTTGTGTCTGCTGGATGCATAAAGAGCCAACCATTTGCATCCTCGTTATAGTGTTATGCTGCCTCCAAGAGCTTAAAAAAAATGCAGGTTTATATCAGGAAATATATCAAAGTATAAGAACCTGACCGTGCATTCCAAGCCAGCTCTCAAAACTTGAGAGTTTTCAATACTCTGCTTCACATATCGTTATTCAAAAATGTATTGAGGTGCTTTACCAAGCCTTAAGAGAAAACATACCACACATGCACGCACGCAGCAGCATTAAACGTGCACGCAGATGACTCGTTCAAAAGTGAAAACTTTGCTGATTTTACATCCCAGCTCTTGCAACACAGCTCGTCTTATAAGTCTCATAAGGACAGACTCCTAAATCTAAAATCAAGCCTGTGTTCTTTTAGTTCCTGTGCAGCTGACAGTTTAGACAAAGTAGGTTCTTCCTGATGAAAGGTTTTGGCATGCGTACGCTCACGCAAAGCTTTTCAGCAAGCAAAAATGCTGCGTTTCCTGCCAAGATGGCAGCGCTCGCTTCTATCAGATAGTAGGCAGGACCTACAGGGGAGAGACAGAGGCCATCATGTCGGCCAGGAACTTTTTTTTATTGCCTTTCTGGACCTGAGATGCTTTGCTGAGTGAGTCTCGGAGTTTTGGGCCGAGTAGACGAATTTAACGGTCTAAACTTTAGGAATTCCTACAGATATGTGCAGGTGTGAGCTGTTACAGTTACCATATTTTTTCTGTAGTGACAATTATAACTACCAACCAAATTTGGGACAAGAAATTGTTTATCTGTTGCTGCTACTGTGGAGCCTCAGGATGTTGGCTGGAGAAAGGAAAAGACGAATGTGATAAAAGAGGGGGAGGATGGACAGGGGTGAAGTACTGCAGAGGGAATATGGTAGTAGAGTGAAATGTACGATGTTGGACGTCGCAGAGGGAGTCTGTTATCTGGTGTAATACAAGTGCCTCGATGAATTCCTCCTCCTATTTTATCTTCACAGCTTTCTTTACCTTATTTGACCAAGTCACACTGGAGGTTTGTGAAGCCAGTGCTGATACCAATATTCAAAGTTGTTATCCTTACGAGGGTGGCTGCAACCTCTGGTGGTAACCTCAAGCGTGGTTTAACCATAGACAGTAAAATAAATACTGGAAAGAGTCGCAGTAATGTCACCCATCGGTCTGCGGATTCACATTTTAAAGCCTCAAGTTTGGCGTTGAGTCTGTTGCCATCTTGTTTTTTGGACTTGACCATATTTAGACAAGAGGATGGAGGTGTAGAGGATACATGTTGCTACCAATAACTGTGTGACGCCTTGCAGACACGCTAGCAGCTGCTGCCATGTTCTTAATTATAAACCGTAAGACTTATTATTTAAACTAGTGAGTAATGTTCAAATTTAGCTCTTCATGCAGTTAAAATTAGCAATAGTGACTAAAAGTATTTATTGCTCCAGGCTACGAACATGTTTATTTTTGCTGTGAAGTTGGACATTTTAATTTTGGACTCCATGAAGACCGACTGGCTTTCGGAGCCAGCCTCAAGTGGTCGTTTGAGGAACTGCAGTTTTTGGCACTTCCACATTGGGTTGATTATTTCAGCTTCAGAGGTTGCTGCTTGAGTTTGACACCACAGCGAAAGCTCCTTGAGCAGCTACTTTGTGAAAACCACCACAGACGAGCAGCTGGTGCATCTGTTTACAGTGCACCCAAACAAACTCAAGATCAGTCAATACTTAATCTGATCCGCTCTCAGAAAAGGCTAAAAAAAGAATAATGGCCATGTATTGTTTGTTGTGAAGCTGATATAAGTGAGATTAAATTACAAATAGACACACGGATTAAATGCTGGGGTTTTTTCCTGTAAATCCTTCTTGTGCAGAAAGGGGATTTAAATCCAGCGCATCAATGGTAGAAACTGATATACAAAGAGATAATTATGATTATGAGTAAAGTGAAGAAAAATACAAGCCATGAACAGTATTGAGTTAGTTCTGATTTCATAAAATTCTTCAAGATAATAACTTCAAAAAAAAAAATCTAAATTATTGAAAAAGTAACATTTATAGTGCACTTTTTTCAATTTTTAAAATTTATTTATCTTTAAACAGTTATGTACGAGACGTGTACCGAGCGGAACGATTTACAGTTGAAAAATACACTTGTCAGCGCTCTCTGGTGGACAAAGTATGTATTGATGCTCTTTCTAAATGACCTCGAACATTTTGTAATTCTCTACTGTGATTATTGCTGTTAAATGAGCCATTGGTATCAGTCCAGCTCTGTTTTTTTGAACTCCTCCCTTCCAGATTATTCTTTTGTTTTTCCATCTCTTTTTTTCTCTTCTCTCTTCTGCATTATTTTTTTCCCAATGCATCCGCAATTCCTCTTGCTCTTTCACCCCGTCTCTACCTCGATTTGTTTTGCCTCTTATCAGATTTTGTCTGCCCACTCATATACACACACACACTAACTCCGTCTCTCCTCTTTCGTTCTCTCCATCCCCTTTGTTGGCCTCCACTGGCGAAATGCCATACGTTTTCCCATAAGTGGTCCCCCCTCTGGTTCAAGACACTCGCACACACAGAGAGTTACAGCCCCCCCAAAAATGTCTTCAGCTCAATACACTCCTTATCACATCTTTGATCTGCTCCGGGTGTTATGACAGTTTATCTTTCCCCGTGGCGCGAGTGAGAGAAGTGCGCTGTTGGTCTATTCCTGGCTTTGTTTTGAAAGGAGCGCTAAACTCGCCGTTCCACTCCCCGAGCACATTCACGATAGCGCACAAATGTGGGAAGCACAGATCCCTTTGCTGGCCAGCTGTGCAGTCGTGTAGAAAGATGTTAGTTTTCATGCATGTGTGTGTTTGTGTGTCTGTGACCTGATTTGCCTGCATGTGTGTGTGTGTGTGTGTGTGTGTGTTTACTCATTGCCGGCCTCACTTTCTCCAGGTTAAGAGTTATGGATTCTGGAGTTTTATCATTATTGTAAAATATGATGCTGTATATGTAATATGATTTATGGACGTGCTGTATTATGCAAGTTTGCTCAATAAAAAGATTATCTAAGTATTATCAGACAAGCCTGGATGCAGCTTGTTTATTCAAGTCAGAACACTTTTTTTTCTTTTTTTTTTTTTTAAAGGTGTTACGTGCCATATTTTTATTAACTTACTATGATACCTTGGTTCATAAATAAACAAGAGCGAGATGATTGGCAGATTCCTTTTCAGCACCAGATATTTTTTTAGTGCTCAGGCCAAAAGAAAATTAATGTCGGCCCCTCACTCGAGGATAAGTGGGAAGTTTTTTGGGTCCCTTTCCCTCCCTCCCAACAATCACAAAGGCGCTCCTAATTTAAGACTGAACAAAATAGATTATCTAGTTTACAGACATCATCTTAGGTTGTGAGTCGACGATCCTGGTTTTCTAATTTTAAACATATTAGATGTTAAAAGTCAACTCCAACAGGACGCACATACTTCTTAATGCTAGCTTGCACTACCTCCGTTTGAAA
Organism: Ctenochaetus striatus; assembly: GCA_034780835.1. NCBI lineage: Eukaryota > Metazoa > Chordata > Actinopteri > Acanthuriformes > Acanthuridae > Ctenochaetus > Ctenochaetus striatus. Next base: position 11,235,210 of record JAUZTA010000019.1, on the reverse strand, counting down.
TTAAATAAAACTTTTATTTACAACTGACCTCTGTTTGCACTGTTTGTTTTCTCGGTGAGGAACACAGAACACACAAGTGCAACCAGCCCGATCAACGCCGATCGTCTCCGTGTTTTGTTTGTTTTCTGATGTCACGTTTGATTACACAAGTTTCTGTGAGCTACCACATCCTTCAAATCACCCCTCTGAACAGTAATATGTATGTGTAAATGTTTGGTTTTTACCAAAAATACCCAGATTTTTAAAAAGGAATATTTTCATTACAGCACATTTCCTCCAGATTTCTTCCCACAACAGAGAAATGATGCACGTGTTTCTCTTAGCGGATAAGAGGAAATGTTTAAACTACCGAGTGTTTGCACTTCTCAGTGTTGTTTTATGATCTAATTTTAATTTTTCAGTGAGATTTTTTAAACGTTTGAAGTAAACACAGATAAAAAGCAGGTTTTGAAACAAAGATAAGAATGCAAACATGGAGAGCTAGAAGCATTTTAACCTCTTTATAATAATCAGTTCATCTGTGACGCTGTTGCCTCAGAATCAACATGGTTTTGATTCATCAGTGTTAAAAATGAAAAATGTAAGGCAGCTGCTTGGGTTACACACACACGTGCACCTAAAACATGAAATTCTCTTGATGTTTTATTACACAAACGTCACATTGTTGAACTTTTTGGACATCCACAATGATCCAAAAGAGTTTCTTGTAAGATGTGAGCATATTTAATCTACCGTTTCCATGGATACAGATGTACATCCTTACATATTTAATGTGATCATAACAACTTCTCATAAACATACTCTTACATAAAGAGTGTGTGTGTGGACCACTGGTCTCTCCAAAGTTGGCTGATGTTTAATGGCGTTCTCAACAAGATGTCAGACTGTGTGTGTGTTTCCGTGTGTGTGTCCCTGTGTGTGTGTGTGTGTGTGTGTGTGTGTGTGAGATTTTTTCTATTTTTAGAACAAAAAGTTACAAAACTCTCTCTCTCTCTCCCTGCAGTGTTGAATGGGCCTCCCATGTCCGTGAAGAAGGAGCGGGAAGCAGAGCTGCTAGTCAACCGGCGAGAGCAGCGCAGCGGCGAGGTCATCTGCATCGACGACTAGACTACACACACACATATATAGACACACACACACACACATAAACACACTGAAACCCATCTGCTGCAAAAATATCTTCAATTTTCCTCCAAGAAGTTTTCTGAAACTTTGCTCTGCAGACTGGTACTCCCTGAAAAACACACACACAGTACACACACACACACACATGTGCACTTATTGTCCTCGGACACACACACTAACAAACACACGCATATAAACACACACACACCCCTGCAGTACATACAGTCCATATTGTCTCATAACTTCTTGTGACCTTTTCTTGTCTGCCTCAAACCATTATACTCCTCATAAGTGGCCTCCTCACACTGGCCTCCTCCTCCTCTTCCTCCTCCTCTTCCTCTTGGGATGCTTCTAACCTCATCTACACACACACACATGCACGCGCACACATACACAACGTTCGACCCACCTCAATCCTAGAAACCTTTAGATCTCTCAAAAGACCATGTAACCTTCCTCCTCCTCCTCCTCCTCCTCCTCCTCCTCGCCTGGTCTTTAAACTCTCGACAGGAAGTTGCATGTGAAAATCATTTCTGCCGCCGCACTCCATCCCCCGAAGC
>JAUZTA010000019.1:11219018-11229995 GCA_034780835.1 Ctenochaetus striatus | reverse complement strand
AACTTGCAGGCTGTTTATATTCTTAACCTAGGTCACTGCACATCTATTTAAATCATAAATTTGTATACAATTGAAATTAATACAGATAAGTTATGTAAATTGTGTGTTAATAACTTTTAGAGATTTTTGCAAGAAGTAAACCTATATCTAAAAGTAATTTATCATTGAAACAAATTAAACTTAAAGGATTTCCATAATAAAATTAAGGTCAAAATAATATTAACTGGACATTTTCTGTTTGTCAGGATTAATAAGAGCGGTAAGTCTTGTGTCCCCAAAAGGAGCTAAAAATACATCTGCAGTGTTACAAAGTGAATAAATTGATAAGATAATTTTTTTAAAGGACTTTTATCTCTAAGATTGTACTATGCAATTTAATTACTTTCAGCTCTTTCAAGTCTTTAAAAATCTATTAAATGCAACAATCTGAGACATAAATATGAAGCCTTGAAAAAAAGACATTTTTAACTTTTGGTTTATTGTGTAGTATAAAGCTTATAGCCTAGGCTACTCATTTTGTTATGTCAAGAAATACTTTCAGGCCATATTAATAAATTTGGTGCAACAAGCACAACACTAACATTTTCAGCTTTTTCAGTGTTCATTATCATTTTAACTCTTTTTTTGTCTCTACCAACTTGTAATGAGTGTTTGCTAATTAGCTTGTTTGCTCAACATGTTCTCCAGTTAGCTGCTAATATTATCAATCTACCATTTGGTGCTGAGCAGGCAGTAGACATTAAGATTATTTAGAGCTGTTTTTTGTGAGAGCTGTACTTTTTGTTCACAGTAATGCTGATGAGAGTCGAAAGTTGCAGCCATAAAGCTGAAAGAGTTAGCTTTAAGATGCTAAAATTCTCCATCTCACTGACAGGAAGTGCAGGAAAATTTGAATTATCAAGTTCCCAGTGAGAAATTTCCATTGGAAAGCCACCTAAGGTTGGATAACCCTCTTGGAAAGGTGGACGAACCCAACCAACCCTGACCTCAAAATCCAAGATGGCTGACCCATACATCAACTGAAGTAAGAACTGTAGCAATCGACTTTTCAAGAATTCCTTTTTCGTTTATGTCTCATTGAATCAGTTGTGCATGCAGTACCGCCAATTTCTTTCAGTGAGCGTAGCTACAACATTTTGTATGCTAAAAACCAGCATAATGTGATGCTAGCAACTGGTATTGCTAACAATGGCTAACCTGGCTAATGCTAACCTCACTTCCCCCACCCTGTGATATCTTGGCTTTCCGCCTTGTTGTACCTCAGTTAACTCAGGTGTGACGTCATTCCCTGCTTAGACGTAAGAGTGACACAAGCTTTTTTTCTAGGCTTTTCCCAAAATACAAATTTGAAAGGGTTGAAACTCGTCAAAAACAAAAAAATGTTTATTCAACTTTTATGTTTGGTGGGCTGAGAAGAAACTGCGTTGCATGCGTCGTCATTTTACAGAGAACTTCTTCAGAAGACCTCACATGATTCCCTGCTTTCCCTGCTTAGATCTAAGAGTGACGCAAGCTATTCTTCTCGGCCTTTCCCAAAAGACAAATTTAAAATTGTTGAAACTCGTCAAAAGCAATTAAAAAAAAAAGTTTATTCAACATTTATGATGAGTGGGCTGAGAATAATCTGTGTTGCATACGTCATCATTTTACAGAGAACTTCTTCAGAAGACTTCACAAGATTTTCCGAGGTGGTAGTAAACTTTGACATTTCGAAACATAGGAATCGGTGCAGGGAAGTGTGTAAAACTGTGTGTGTGAGGAAAAACATGCCTTGTCCCTACACACACACACACACACACACACACAAAGACCTTCAGCTATGTGGTTCAGGTCCAGATTCAGGAAGTGAAAATTTAGATGACTGCGTGTGTGTGCATGTGTGTGCAGTCTAATCGTTGCTGACAGGGAAATATGAGGTGCATGGGGGTGGCGGTGGGGGGGTCTGTGTTGGCAGAATGAGAGAGACACAAAAGGAAAGAGGAAAACAATTAGGAAATCGAACAGGATATAACATCTACACTTCAAAATCTGACATTTTTCCGTATAAAAACATGAACGTTGGCCCCAATTAAAGACACTACGTTTGCTGCAGTAAAGTGCTGAGGAGAAACCAATGCGGTCCGTCCACAAAAACTACTTATAAACAAGAGTGGGAGTGCTGAACCCACTGCTCGAAATACACACTGTTTGTCTTGTAGAAGGAAATATTTCACAAAGCAGCAGCAGCGTTTGAGAGGATGGAGGGAGTTTAATTTCTAAAAAACATGAAAAAAAAGAAGCAACAGTCTTGCAATGTGACTTTGATCTATAAGAAAATTAAAAAAACAGGAGCTTAACATAAATCTTTTTAATCAGAGACTTTTCTAGTCATTGTCTGTGAGATTATCAAGATAGAAAACACAGAACTGCCCCGTTGACAAAAAACAGCAGAGTTACTTCCCAGAGTTGTGTCGGCTGGTTGGATCTTTTCCACGTTATTTTAGAGCCTTGCTTTGCCTGGGACAAACTCTTGATTTCTGGTTTTGATAAAAACTTAATTTAAGTTGAGTCACCAAAGGGCAAGAGACACACAAAATCCTCTCTATTATTCATAAAGCTACATTAACAGGGTGGCTTTAACATCAGTCAGCCAGCAACTTTGCAACTTTAGCCAAAAATGCAACAGCAGTGATTTGATGGATTGACATGACATTTGGTTTAGTGATTCACATTCCCCAGAGGATTAACCCAGATGACTTTGGTGATCCCTTATGCTTTTTTTTTTTGCATTAAAATATTAATTTCTCTAATACTTTGGGTTCTGGTCAAATAGCTGCAAAATTAATGACATTTCCTCAGCTGTACTTTGTGTCCAGTGCTAATTAGCAAAATACTAGCATGCTAACATACTGGAAGAATAAGCATGGAAAACTGAATTGTTTGACATCAGCTGACATTTTTGGCTTGCTAGCTTGCTAGCATTAGCAGTTAGCTCAAAGCACCACTGTTTTAAGAATGCAGCCTTGCAGAACTGCTAGCAAAGCTGCTTAAATGTCCCGATGAGTTTAACAGACTAACTTTGACATATATTAATATTAGTCTTAATCTATAGTCGTATAAAAACTTTTCATGAAGGCAATGTTCGTTTTTCAGTACAAATTTTTGTTATACTTAATTCTGACATTTTCTTACACCACAACTTTGAACATGAGGGCCTCTGCAATACTTTTAAATGACTGGCCCAAAATGGCACATTCAAATTTATCTGTTTATTCACAAGACGGATTAGAAGTGATGGTTTTTGTGTCATCAAAGATAACAAAGGCAGAAAAAGAGAGGTAAAGCTGTATGCTCTTTTTACTATAACTTGCAACGACGCTCCAAAAGTAAAGCCAATGCTGTACATAAAAAAATACCTTACAATCAAATTTGACCTTAGAAAAGAGCACAAATTCACATCCATGTTATTTAAAATGTTCCCCTTTCCTTGCCAGCTTCTGACTTGATATGTAAAAAAAAGTGAAGTATATACAAAGTATTTGAAGAGAAAGCAATAATTTCACACACATTGCATTGTAAAGATCAAAAAATCAGTATAAACTAGAAATGTTTGATTCATTAGATTTCACAAAAAACACACAGAGACGCTGCATTGTATAAAATACCACTGACAACTCATGTAGGCTGTTTATAGTGTCGAGATCTGACAGATCTTGCAAATGTGCTCTCAGTTCTAGAGGCACCGGTGATATAAAAGTGGAAGGTGCATGCACAGATTTACTGTCAGTCTTATAGAGAGCGTGTAAGCACAATTTATTAGATGATACAAAGGCTAAGATGAAAATCCAACTATTGGTTCTTTTTAAATGAAGCCCTTTATCTACATACAGAGCAGCTTCCATCACATCTGTTCTCTCGGCAGAAATTCGAGGCATTTAATCCACTTTGGGTCTTGGTCTTAATCCAAAAGTCTGAATCTTGCATTCCAAAACAGCACCGCTGTCCAGGGAAAAAAATTCCACAACAGCTTCCCCAAATGTCAGGTTTGTTTTTCAAATTAACGTCTTTAGGAGGAGGCTGCGGCACAATGTGATGCCCACGACTGCTTATGACTGTTTCACCACGTAAAAAAAAGAGCGATCTTATCCGTACAAAAAAAAAAACAAAGGAATTTTGCCGCTCCTGGATCAAGTTTGTGTGAACAGATTCCAAGTTTCAGTTGACTTTGAAGATGCTGAAGATGTGAGGCGAGGCCGAAGGGTTGCCCACAATGTGGAGTCTGAAGGACGGGCCTGTGATGGCCTGCAGCTCCGTGCCTTTGTCCAGCCGCAGGAGGCCGGACACCTGGCAGGGCTTCAGGAAGTGGAAAGGGTGCGGCCCGGCGGAGGGGGTCGTCCCGTATCCCTCCATGCACTGCAGCTTCTGAGGCCTCTGGCCGCTGGTCACCACATCCAGCTTCACATACTGAGACTGCTGCTCATTGAACAACACCTGAGGAGACAGACAAGATGATCTACAGCCCAACAAGGGACGCTAGCAGAGACACCAGGAGAACTTCTTTCTTCTCGGCTATCCAAGTGAAAACTAACCAGACTGCCTCACGACTTCCAAAGCCCTGCTATCGTAATTCTTTCTTTCCTTCTGGCCAGACTTTCTCCAGACCTCTGTCAACTTGGCAAGACCAAAGTCTAGCTACGTGACTTTATCCAAAACCTGATATCCACCTTTCCAAAAGACATGATACATACCAGAGCAGCGTGAATGATGTGCAGAGAAAAGGCTGTTTCTTTTTTTAAACAAATCTCCACTACTTAAGAAAACTTCAGTGCGAAGTTGTAATTTTGAAAATGATCTGAGGTTTATTCACCACTTTCCTTTGGAAGTGACAACATTACACACTCCTCAAAGAGTCCTGTTAAAGTGTTTGCTACTGATGACATAATCATTCAAAACCTATCAAACTGAGGAATATAAAGTTGATGGATGGATATCAGATGTTTTGTTTTTAACAAAATTCAACGACTTTGATAATCCTAAACATCTAAAATAACAATGTTATTTATTTAAATAATATTATAATAAATGAAAATATGTATGTAACAAAAGTAATAATAATTTATTAACACTCAGTAAATGACAATTTTTCGATACTCTGTGCCAGAAACACATTTTAGTCAGCACCCAGACACAAAAACAAATACAGATAAACTTTTTTACACAAAGTGTCACTTCTAAATCTTTTAAATTTTAATGATAATGTATATATAATGCATTACGACAGTAATGTCCAATATTAATATATGGCACTGTGAAATCTGAAGTAGCATCTTTTTTGGCCACCAGGGGGCAGCTGAACAAGCTGTAAATACAATTCTGACATATTGTAAAGTTGTTGTTAAATTTGCAACAGTGTTTGTGTTCATTGGGAGTCTCTTTTCGACCACCTGGAGAATTTAAGTCTAATATGAACCCTACTTTTAGCTCTGTTTTGGTCTCCACCAACACCACCTCCAAAAACCTTTAACTTCAATATATTCACTAGCTTCTTGCTAATTCTATTGGCTGGAGTGATGCAGAACAGGCAGTTAATATTAAGTTAACTTAGCATTATTTTGCTAAAAACAGCCATATGCCGCTTTCATGAGACGTGATCCTAAACCTTTAAGACTGTTTCTGCTGTGCACAAATGACACAGTGCATAGTGTTGTGCATGCAGCACGTAAAAGCAGTAACCGTTCCGAGTACATACTCCAAGTTATACTACGTAATCACGCTCAGCACCTGAGCTACAGGTGTGTTTGTGAGCACCAGTAACTGCACATGAACCCAAACACTGTAGTTGAACTGCCAGAAAACCAAAACAATGAGCTGAAAAAAAAAATTTAGACAACTTTTCTCTGCGGCTTTGTTACCTAAACAGTTCCTTTATTATTACACACATTTGTTTGATCCACTTTTAATATAAAAATATTGATTAGTCTTCCTTAAAGTAGTTGGCATCTGGGGAATGTGAGACTCACCTGGCAGAACAGGAAGTAGACGCCCGCCTTCTCCACAGTGAAGGTGCCTTGTTCCTTGTTGTACCTCACCGCTTTACTCATATTCAACGTCCTCTCCTCCCAACCCTTTATCACACCACCTTCCCCCACTGACACACACACACACACAGAAGCACACACACACATCCATGATAAATCGTCTCATCGACAAACGCTTCATAGATTATCCTCCATCCTTCATTTTTATGACTCTTACCTTGCTGAGAGGAGACTTTGGTGACTGGTGGAAAGTAAAAGAGACATTGAAAGAGAAAGAAAAGGGAAAGTCAATTAAGATTTTATGAGTGCAATCGTATAGGGGTATATGATTGAAACCACTTCAGCAGATGCTACTCGAGACGGCTATAAGCGATCTGCCAAGTCACTTACTCTCAAAATGAGACGCCGCTTTCTTTCCGTTTCCATTCCTCCCTCGCATCGTCCCCCCTTCGGAAGGCAGAGGAGAGACAGAAAATGAGTTTGAATGGCAGAAAAAATACATCTGTGGTTTTTTTTTTTGATACAACAATCACTCCCATCTGTATCTGCCTAATAGCATAGCGTGTTAATTTGGAGCCATTTAGATTCAAACTGGCTCGTTTTAACGCAGTTAGCAGATGGGCAAAGGATTTCCTTTCACGTGCTGCAATATATTTCCTCAAACTGTTATTTTCAGTCAGAAGCGTTTGCCTCTTTTCTTTTTTTTTCTTTTTTTTTTTTTCCAGTGGGGGCTAATCTTAGTGCCAGCTGGTCGCAGTCATCGAGAAACTACAGAATAGAGAAAGAAGGAGGAGAGAGATGGATTGAAGGAGGACGGAGAGACAAGATAGACAGGGGGAAGGCGAATGAGAGCTTTAAATGCAGCCTGAGAGACGAAGCTAAGAAGGCTAAATAAGAAAAATGAAGTGCCGGAAAAAGAGAGTCAAAAAGGTCTTTGGCTGCTCTGTGACCTAGAAGAGTCGATTAAGAACAGAGTGAAGCAACAGTTCGGATAAATACAATAAATAAAAAACAACATTCAAAAAAAAAAAGGGGGCCAGAGCTTCAGAACGTCTGCTCTGAAGGTTTATTTTAGCTTTGCTATCTGGCCCGAGGGGAGCGATTTCAAACACAAATACAACCCTGATACTGAATATATGAACTGTGAATTACGGACTTTATATCTTGAGACGGAGCAGCCAAACACCGTGCCCCCGCCATCACGCAGGAATATTAAGCCCCTGCTAAAATAACTCACAGGTGGGTGACCCTGTAGATTTAGGATTTGCTATGGGCGAGCGTCAGGCCCTCAGGCTGGCCATAGTTTCCTGACTTGTGCTGTCAGTCATCAGGAGAGAACATAACAGCAGTGTCCTGCTGAAACGCTCCGCTGCGGTGGTCAACTTTCCACAAACTGGAAAAAGCTGTTTGGGCCGTTTTTTTTCTCTCCCCGTTGATAGCCATGAAGTTCTGAACACTGTTTAATAGGTTTTGGAAGACAAAGTCGGATATCGGTTACTACAGAAAAAAGCCCATATCTGCAGGTTATGTAGATATTTTGGCCAGACTTTCAGCTCTCTTAAACGAATCCTTTTGTCAAATTTGGATTCATCCCTCCACCGAGATCCGGCGTTGAAAGTGCTCGAGGGGTTCACTATCGGACAGAATTTGAAAAAAATTAAGCAATCCCGTGATGGTGACGCAAGCAGAGGCTATAAATACTGCAATGATAGGTCATCAAATGTCACCGCTTTCACAACAAATCATAGCTGTGTCAGTCGTGTGCTGAGAGGGGGAAAAAAGAATCAATTTCATTGCCCAGAAGCGTGCAACAAGGCCTCGCTCCCGTGCCAGCTGGTTTTCTGGGCTCCGAGGCCGTTCTGGTCAGACCTGTAATTTCTGAAACAGTCATCCAGCTGCCTACTTTTTCCTGTGTCAACTTTTAGCAGTGGGTAGTGCCTGCGGCCCGCTAGACCTGACCAAAGTGGCATGTGGGCCAAGACAGGCCAGCGTTTGTGTTAAATGTTCTTCCCAAAAAAACAGCAGAGTGCAGTTGGTAAGTATTGTGTCTGTGGTGAATCGGGAACCGGCTTAAAAAGCACAAAAACTTCTACATGTTGGTCAGGAGAACACAGCTGTGGAAGGACTTTTGATTTTTCAATACCATCTCTCTTCACTCTTTGCCCCACCAGCAGCTCTCTCTTCTCCAGTATGAGCTGAACAATGGCCTTCCTCTGTGTATTGACCTGTTGAAAGAGAAGAAGAAGAAGAAGAAAAAAAAGCGCACTATTAACAAATGTCCATTAAGCTTATTATGACTTTTTTCTGGCAGCGCTCCCGCAGCCACAGACGGCCTCTTCCAGCCAGCCAGCCACATAAACAGGCTCCTCTCCTCCCGTATCCTGCCCCTGCTGCCATGCTAGCTTCAGAATAGGTCTACCACTTCCTCAGAGACTGGTTGCGACACCTAATGCATGTTTTTAGTGCTTTGCATTCCTCACATGTCTTTTACTCCCTTTCTGAGAAACAAATGAATTTTGTCAAGCCAGCAAAGTTTTTAAACCCCTTGGCTGGGGGCCCACTCGGTGACCAAAATGAGGCCTATAGGAAGTAAGAGGAGAAGCGGCGTGGAGAAAGTATGTTTAAATTTACTGCTACTGTGGAAATGAAGGCAGCGAGTCGCTCTTCACGCTCCAGACGTTCACTCACTGGCTCTCATCAGGAGTTGGCCAACGGTCAAATGGACAGAACGGGGCCCCTTGGGAAAGACTCCAGCATCAACACTCCACGTGTCCAATTTTGGGGTGTTTGTGCGAGTGGAGGAAAATGTGTGTGAGTGTGTGTGTGCGAGTGTGTGAGTGTGTGCAGGTCTGTCAACATGATACACAGCCAACCTGTCCCCCTGATCTCAAATCCAGTGCAACCTGGTTTTGTAAATACTCTCTGAACTTGAAACCAGAAGAATTTCCATCAGCCCCTTCTGGCCGCTTTAAGAGAAATAATTTTGCCTTGTGATGCAACCTCATCCCGGAGCCTAACATTTGCTGCAAGTGCAAGAAGTTTCTAGACTGCAGTTTGCATGAGAGTGCACGGGATTTTGGACCCTGCTCTGCACATTTTGCTCCTTTTTTTTAAAAAAAAAAAAGGGATCTGACCCTGACTGTGCATGAGACGTGGCTGTGCATGTTGCACATTATTTACACTTGCCACACTTTTATCCTCCAGCCTGTTTCACGCTTCAAGCCTCTGTGCAGTCGGTTGGGTATGAAGTGCTCACATGCCAAATAGTTGAGGCTTTCCAGTAAATTGAGATAAAACTGGAGCACAACTGGCACCAGAGTAATTAAACATGGCGGGGGTAGCAGAGGGGGGGGGTTGGACACATAAATAAGTAACTCCACACAACTTGAGCGCACTTATTGGTAAGCAATAAAAGTGCCAAGCAGAGAAATGGAGCAACAGAAGTACGTGCAAAAGGGGGGAGAGGGAAGGGGGGGGTGAAGTGTGGAATTGTATTTTTCCATAGTGCCTGTCCCCCGCGAAGATTCCCACTAAGTGCAGCCACAAAAGACGTTTCATAACAAACACTTGTATTTAGTTGCAGGCGCGTGATTATTACTGTAGATACAAATATGCATGCTCTTCGGAGAAAATGGCTTGATTGGTATTTTATATAAATATATATAAAGAGAGAGAGAGATACAAACCTGCTCCAGTCGGTCCTGCAGGATCTTGAAGGATTGAGACAGGTCCCGCGTTTGTCGCCAAGTCCACGCCGTAAACAGCGCGCTGCATGCGGCCAGAGACAGAGCCACCAGGGCGAGAGAAGCCCAGACGACCCGCAGCTTGCGCACTCGCCTCCTCTGCAGAATCCGATGCATATTGGTGCAGATTGCACTGCTACTCGCCGCCGCAGACCATCCGATATCCCCGCTTCAACTCCATTCCAGCAGAGCATGAAGTCCCTCCAAATGCATTTCTGTCCAAATGTCCATTTTGGTTAAGAAAAGACGCGCGAGGGTGGACAAGCCTACAGCGAACAACCACTGCTTTTTTTTTCAGACGCAAGGATCTTTCCGTTTAATTTTTCGGGTTATCCGAAAGATTAGGGGGTTAAAAGCAACAAAACATCCGACACTTCCTTCACACAGATCAAAGCCACCATCCTCAGTGTGTGCGGGCCGTCTCCAAATACAAGAAAACTGTGCAACTTGCGCACATCAACTGTTGCATCCTTCTCCTTGTGATTCGTTGACTCAGCTCTCTTGTCTTCCCTTTAAACAGCGTGCTGGGGGGTCACTCTATTAGACAGACTGAGCACACAAATGCACGCGTACACACACACACACACGCATGCACACACATACACACGCTGACTTGAAGGTGAACTTTACGTGCGTCCTTAGCGCGAGCTCCGATGTGATACCAGCGTGCATCCGTCGTAAAAAAAAAAAAAAATCAACGAGGTGAGCGAAAGAAAAACACATGCGAGGCTCATCGGGGCTTCCTCCGCTCCTCAAATCACTTTCATCAACTTGCATGCCCTGAAAATATGTGCCATTCACTAGTGGAACCGTTCCGTTTGTGACCACACGGTGGCTGTAGTGTATAGGTAAAGACGCAGACGCCTCCTCTATAGCATGAACAGGTGAGCCAGAGACTCGTTTTTTTTTATCCAAATGGCCAGTATCTGCATTTAAAAACTGAAATAAATCCCACATAAACCCTTCTGCAAAGAGGACAAAAATCTCTGTTAATGAAGGAGATAAAAGATATTTTTAGTTTAAACCCCAAACTTAATATTTAGTAGATATTTTTAAAAAAGAAAAGGGATATTAAGGTTTTATAACAGAAAAAGATGTTGTAAAACTTACAATAAGCAGCATTTCTACACTTAAATGTCCAACAGATAGAATATCTTTATTCAAAATGTGTTGTGTGTGAATTTTATTATCCCAAATGTTTCTAACAGTGTTCAAAC
>JAUZTA010000019.1:11078616-11090986 GCA_034780835.1 Ctenochaetus striatus | reverse complement strand
CTAGATTTCAAGTTTTGTGCATCTCTTGGAGTGTTGCAATATGCAATATCAAATATTCTTAAAATTTAAAAAAAAAATGAAAATCTACTTTTTTTAAAGTTAAAACTCTGCTCAACTTTAACAGTTTAACTTTAAAGGGATAATTGGACCAGAAAATAATACGAAAATTAAGAAATATCAAAATTTAAAAGATATATGAACGCCTGAATAAAATGATCAAATACCATCAGTTCACTCACCCATAAAGTACATGACCAGCTTGCATATGACGGCGCCGAAGATGAAATCCCTCATGAGGTTTGGGATTAGGGTGAAGGGGATGCAGACCAGGGCGACCATCAGGTCGCTGACGGACAGAGAGAGCAAGAAGAGGTTGGTGACGGTCCTCATGCGCCTGTTTCTCACCAGGACGGCGATGATGAGGCTGTTGCCCAAGACGCTGAGGAGGAAGATGAGGCTGTAGAGGACGATCCGCACCGTCTGGTTGATATCTGAGGAAAACGAGCGAGGGGACATATGGATACACCGCACAAACTTATTAAAAAGTGCCAATTTGACGCAAAATCAACCCATCCCATTAGTGCACCAAAAACAGCAGTTTATCGGCCAGTATGTATGGCACAGCATGTTTTAATCTTTTGGAGTGTCACTATTAAAGTCAAGAGTGGAAACCTTTACATTTTAGGCTACTGTCTTCCTCCACTTGATTTTATCCATAGAACTGTTCAATCTTTTGGCAACCATGTCACCATTAAGTGCTTAATAGCAGTTGTATGCAGTCAAAATAGGCAGAACTAATAAATAGAGACAACAATATGTGTCACTACTGACATGGATCAGACTACATTAGCTGTATGAAAACCTGAGCCATATGCGTAATGCGAACTGACGCGACAAAATGCCCAAAGCAGTCGCTCTTTTGGCACAAACTCGATATATTTGGTGGTGTTTAGAGTAAAATTAGCATCAAATTTCTGAGCAAACTTGTCTGCCATTCGACAGGCTGTCCCATTGCTCTCTATGGTAGCCTAATATTTAAAAAAACCCCGATAAATTCACCATACCTTTTGGCTCGCTTGAAGAGTTCTGCTCGCTCTCGCACTCCGAAAGGTTCTTGATACCAAAATTACATAAAATCTTGTTCAGATCAGTTGAATTAATAAGCACGTCTTGAATTGTAAACGTCTCCATGTTGCTCTTTCTCTTATAGCCTCAAGTGAAATCAGTCATAGGAGCAAGATCCGTCATGCTCCAGTGAGAAAAAAAAAAAAAAAAAATCCAAAGGATGATATGTAGACTACCTTTGAAAAAAAACAAAAAACAAAAATGAAAGTAATAATAATAATAATAATAATAATAATAATAGAAAAATTCTCTATAAGTTTGCGCGCGTTCTCAGCCTTGTGCGCTGCGCTCTTCTAGTCTTCAGCGTCTCCAGACAACATGTGGATGGCTCGTGTAGTCTTGCTCTGCACTCCTTTAGAGGCCAGCACCCCCCACCCCTAATTTAAAAAAAAAAAAAAAGACACTCGTAAATCATTGTAGTAATGGAGATGCTGCACGGCGTTGAGTAGGATATATTATCTGTGGTAAGTATTCTTAATTTTTCATCAATATCTCAAATATTTCTAATTTCCCGGATCACTTACACGAGAGGAAACATCAAAGCCAATCATTTAAGTCGCATGAGTGAAATTGAATGTTTAATTAATGTCAGCAGGCTCCTTTCCAAACCTGCTGCTCCTCCGCGAGGTTTCCTGGCCCGTTTCAGAGCATGACATCGACGGCTGTGGCATTTCATGCGAGCATGTCAGCAGCAATGTGGAAGCTCGTTGACTCGTGCTGTAATTGTTTTGATGTGTGGAAAGATGGGCTGTCATTAGAGCCCAAACAACTTGGATTCAGTCACGTGTGGAGCCGCAGTAAACATTGTCTTACTCGGAATTAGGGCAATTTTTGCTTCCTCAAACTCCTTTGGAAAGCTATGAATATAAAGCTGTTCACATATGGGAGACACCAGTTAATGATTTTTTAAGGTTTATTGTACATTAACTGCCTCATTTAACCCTTTTTGTTGAGTAAATGTGGAAATCATCCATCAGAATGTTCAACAACTCACAATCTTATTCACAAGATTCAGAACTATTATCAGCAAAATGTGATTAACATATTATTTCTGCTAAAATACATTTCTGCTACAGTATTTAGTTCATGTTAATGGGTATCTAAAAGTGAAGCATTCACGCGTAAACAATATTTTAATTTTAATTTGGTTGGAGTAAGTTGGGGTAAGAAATTTATATCAGATTATAAATACTTTACAAGCTCTCACAGAAATTAAGTGAGGTACTTTTCTTGTCGATTAGAAGTGTAGAGTAGCACAAGTACCTCAAAATTAAGATCTTGAGTAAAAGTTCCTAGTTATATCCATTGAAATTGGAGGATGCCCATCATATGTGAAGTGGGTTTGATATGAAATTTCTCTTAATTTTGTTCAATTTAGTTGAAAAATCACCAAAAAAAAAACAAAAACAAAACACAAATGCTTAATTGCATTTAATTTTAACATGTAGGAATAAAAATATAAAGTTGCATAGCCCTTTTAACCACGAAATATACATTTATCACCCTCTTTTATTGCTCTGAAATGCCATCTGAACACAGGTTTTCTGCTCGGAACCAAAGTTTCCGGTTCTTGTTTCCCCTGCATGTGCGCTGACCCACCTCAGTTGCTAAGTAACCTCTGCAGGGGGGGCGGTTGCCGCATCGCCAAATGCTACCAGTGAGCAATCCATCAAACTGTGCCGTTTCGGACGAAAAAACTAAACAAGGTTTGATAAGGAGGATGGATGAAGGAACCGAGTTGTCTCTGACCATCGCTCAGATCGTCCAGCGGCTCAAAGGAAGCCATTTACACTCTCAGATAGAGAGACAAGCTAAAGTGAGTGATGCGGTTAGCGTTAGCATGTGGCTAACGATGCGGAGCAGGCTGCTGTCAAACTCCCAGTGTCATGAACTGTTGTGTTTGTACTTCTGGTTTATCCTAATGTGAAAAAAAGCATTCAAACTTAATAAATTATTAAAATGTTATTCTCATTTTTTTTTCCCAAAATGCCATTTAGGAGTGTTTACATCAACCTGAGATTAAATTGGAGTCCCTTAAAGAGGACGTACGCAGTTTTCTCAAAACATCAGGTGAGCACATTTTCCTAGCTTTTGCAGCATACACTGCTGATTCTTATTGCTTTTTGCAGGAACTATAAGATTTTTTTAGCCCTTTTTGTGATAACATATGTCAATGTTTACAGGTTGGGAAAGAAAGCTGCAGAATGCAGTGTACAGAGAACTGCATGTGTAAGTTACTTCAATTTTAATGTTTCTTTTGTGTGAAGCGCGAGCACAAACATGGTGAAAATAAGTTTATGCATGATTAATTTGATTCCTTTGTTTTGTTACTGAGCCAGAGCATGCAAGTAAATATTACAAATGATGCGTTAAGTCTCAGTATTTGACTTTTATAGATTGCTAAGATCTGTAAAAAGTGTCAGGAATATTCAAGAGGCAATAGGTGGGGAAACTACATACTCATAGCTCGTTAAGCTTGGAAAAAAGTTTAAGCTCTACCTTAATTGAGTGTCCAGCTAGATTTGGAGAAACTGGATCAAAACCTTTTATCAAATTAATGAAAAGCACCCCTGCTTGTGACACTTAATGCATTTTGGCTGTTTTACCAGCTCTGCAGCTGACAAGAAATGGTAAAATGTCTGTGACACCTTGGAATATTTTTAACGTGAAACACATCCATGAATTTATCCTGACTCATTAAGAGTGGCGCTAAAATTAATCAGTTTGACACTCAGCTGCCCACAGATGCCCACCTACTTAGTAGCTCCTTGAATTCTGCTCCCTGAACACTACATACTTATCTCCTCTCTTTTGGTCCTTTTTTAATTCTTCGGTCTTTGATGATTTGCTTTGAAAGGATGATGCATAACATTGACCAATGCCTCCTTGGCCATTAGTCAGCCCTGTGTGCTCATATAGGTGTTTAGATTATGTATAATCTTGTTTAACACACTGAGACCACCAGGCATTCAACACTCTGAGCATGTTCAGTGGGGAAAAGCATGAGACAATTGCCGCATTTGGTTGAGATGCATTCTGACTAATCTGAGCTCTGTGCAGGCCACTGACGGTGGGCTGTGTTTCAGAAAAAAATGTTAACATTTTATTGGCCTTTTGTTTGACAGCTTTCTTCTGAGAGACACTGAAAAATGTGTTGTTTGTTTTCATTGCGGCTTTGGACCTTTAAAGCTGTCAATCTTTTGGTAAAAACACTTTTTGATGTATTTACAGCACTTGATCCATCCTTATCCTTTTGTACCGCAACCCCGCCTCCCCTTGTGTTTGCTTATTCCAGCCAGCTGCCCCCCAGCCATCCCGCGGCTCCTCCAGAGCATCTCAAAGAGCCACTGGCCTACATGCGCAAGGCACAGGTCAGTCTGTCGGCTCTTATCTCTGTCACTACCACTGTCATCCCTCTTCTACCTCTCTGGCTCTTTTTTTGTCTGCCAAATTTAGAGACCTAGATTTATTTGTAACAGGGTATCTGAAGCCAAATGTCCCTCTGTGTGTGTGTGTGTGCTTTTCTACACAGGCCAGCTGGGAGAAGCGCATCCTCAAAAGCCTGAACAGCATGAGCACTGAGCTCGAAGTGTCTCTAGCTCGCATGGTAGCTAAAATACTATTTCTCACACATTACATTGCATAATTACAACAGTATTAACTCCAATACTCTGGCGGTATCTTCTCTTGTGCAAAAGGCTTCATAAAATTGCATTTTTTTGTAATGTCATCGTATTGAATCGGCATATTTTATCAGACGGACCCCATTATTATTGCGGCTAAGTTTGACATAGCTAAGAGCGATGGATGTCTTTGAGCGGTGGATTGATAATTAGCAGGCAGAGCTGTTTGGAATCTGTTCATCACTTTTATTATCTGTCTTTCTGTGTGTACAGAATGAATGTAAATTTATCGCCCCAAAAACCCTACCTTCGGATGTGACATTTTCAAAGTTGCTTCTGTATTTCGCTGTATGTTTTGCTGAAATCCTGTTTGTTTGCCCTCACTCCGCAGAGGCCTGCAGCAGAGCAGAAGGAGCTCACCAACAAATGGAACGAGATGGGCACGGATGAACCAGGTCTCCAGACATTACCCAGGGGGTTTGGCCCTGAGCAGTTTGCCTTTTATGAAAGATTAGTGTTGATGTATCTCTGCACCGGTGCCTTGGCCAGACACAGGCGTATCCACACTTCTCTGAACCAGATCTACCACTTTTATGTTTGTTTTGTAACTTACTCATCCAGGGAAGGCTTTCTGAGAAACTGAGTTAGATTGTGCAACATTTGGTACATAGAATACTTAGAGTGGTTTCCAGATGTTGATTCACAGCCTTTTTGGCAAAATAAGAGCTGGATAAATTTACATATTTAGATGCTTTGAGCCGCAGTGCTAATCATTAGCCACCTAGCCTTTCCAGGGGAACATTTTAATTGTTATAAGTCATGCCTCTCTTTGTCATTTGCTCTCAATGAACCAACCATTTGAACTTCAAGCCAGTACATTTACAAAGAACAAGGCAACCTTGTGTCCTAACAATGCTATCACAGCTCAGTGGCGTATAATAACATTTAGGATGTGCCGTCCGCCGGCTGTAAACACTTTGGACTGTGAACATCGAAGCTGTCCAGACTCCTTGGAAGGAGCTGTGATAACACGAAACACCCCTCCTTCCATTCGAACCTTAATGTGCCCTTGCTCCGAGAATGACACGCCACTTGAATTTACTGCGGCGATATGAAGACAGTGGATGGAAGTCCCACTTGAAGCAGCCCTGTGCTGTTCTTTTGACTTTGTTAGAAGTGGCCAGCTCAGGCTGTGCAAGTGTCATGGATGAAGTGTTTAAGTTCAAGATGATTAAATGGACCGTATGGTTGGATCCATTTGTGTAGTCTAGGTTTTACAGATGTTAAAACTGTCCTGAAATCGCATATGTAAACATTGTGTATAAGTAGTGGTTAGAAGTACACTATGTAAGTGGCTCTATAAACTAATGTATAATAGAGATACATTCGTGTCTGTGTGTCTTTACAGATTTAAGCCGCTTTAGGCCTGTCTACGCTCCTAAAGACTTCCTGGAGGTGAGCAGATTTCTTGCACATCAGTCTATTCAGAGCTGGAATTTTAAACAAGAAAAAGTAATTTCATTATCCCTTGTCGATGCTTTCTACGAAGGTGTTAATCAGCTTGCGGAATCCAAATCATGATAGCAGCGAAGATGTCAGCATCAGGAGCCACTGGGGTCTCATCCAGGTTCCCCTCAATGTCAGGGACATCCCACAGCTGGTAGGATGTCTGGTTCATTATGGGTGTTTCTCTGCTTGAACCGGTTCCTCTCAGGATTCTTGGAATGTTGGTGTTATTTAGCAGACCAGCCAGCTGTTCCACCAGTTTCGATAGAACCATTGCAATCAAGGATGTTAACAGAGAGCATTGCACAATGAACAGGACTTGAAGCATTCGGCACACCTACTTTGTTGTCGTGAAAACCTGCTATTTTTCATTCCGGTAGGGAACAAATCAAGTTAACCTAAATTGAACTAGTCCCATGCAGGTGAAAAAAGGCCAATGATATTAGTCATTGCTCATGTATGTGTTTCTCTGTATGTGCTTGTCTATTTGTGACCTCAGTGCATTTAACAGTATGTCCTATTAAGCTGCACCAGAATGTGCAATGGAATTGAAATTTGCCCCTTTTTTAAACCCTTAGAGAAAGGGCTTCTCAGAGCTGAACCTCACCACAGGGCAGCTGGGAATTGATGACCATGCACACATCCATCCAGGTATTCACAAAAAAGTCCAACTAGTTTTTTTTTATTCACACGCCATTGTACTTAATAAACAATCCACATTTTGGGAAAATATGCTCATTCAATCTTCGCAGAGTTAAATCATAAGAGTTATACCACTCTGACTGGTTAGCTTAGCTTAGCATAAAGACTCCAAACAAGGTAAATCAGCTATTGTGCCCCTTTCATAGGATAATACAATTAACCCACCAGCACCTCTGAAGCTCACTAATTAACTTGCATCTGGTTTGTTTGATCCATAAAACAACTTGAGTGTAAATCAACAAGTTGCAGCTAGCTTAAATTTAGCTTGGCGTAAGTGAAGTTATGCTTACGTACGGGAAGACGTGGGGCATCGATCTCCTCACATGACTTGACAGGAAAGTAAATGATCATCTTTCCTAAAATGTTACATGCTTTCTTCTATGAAACAGTTATTTTCTGCATCCTGTCACCATGACATGTGGCACTGAGGACAAAGTTACAGTTGAGTAATTTTACACACTGGTTTTATACAAAGGACTCGTAGACTGTATAATGCTACCAAATGTATAACATGTACAACGTTTTCTTGGTAAAAAGAAAACGTAAGCAGCCTTTTTAATATCTGACGTAAAGATAGATTTTTTCTTCTAGCAACAACCAGAAATACTCTGTAATAAATGTGTTTACTCAATGGACACTGGGATTGAATGGTGTGTTAAACGCTCAGGCCTCGTATCAGCTGGTGTTTCTTTACTGTGCCACAAGCCTTTCTGGGTTTCCTCAAACAATATCTCTGTTAAGTCCAGATATTGACATTGTTACAGTCTTGTGTTTAGGCTTGAAATAGAATCGTATCCACAATCTGTGTGTTTGTAAATCAAAGAGATAACATTAGTTTGAAAAATCAAGCCTCTACCAGACAATCGCTGATGCATCTGTTTCCCTCTTATCTCTGCGCAGACTTGTTTGAAAACGAGCATGTTCAAATCGGGAAAAAAGGTCAGTGTTGTGTTCTTTGTTTTAAATAGTTTTCATGATAAATTTCTTTCTATAAATGGTGTCCTGTTATTCATATTATTTAACTGAGCTATTCAGCTGCATAAATCAAGCTGATTTAAACTGATTTAGTCTGTATTTACTCTGTTTAACTTGACATAAATAAGTAGAGGAAAGAACAGTGTCTTGTCTAAAGATAGCCACCTCAATTAAAAAAAGATAAAGATAAAACCTGAAAGAGAGGGCTGAATTATTGGTGTCTTAGGTAGCGTATGTTGTGGAGATACACATTATTGTATACAAGGTTGGGAACAGAGAGAAATCACATGAAGCTAAATCTGCACATGGGGGAGAGTGGGAAGTGATAACTGTGTTGTTGCAGGCAATTCTGAGTGGGCGCTTTGTCACGTTAGAGAGCAAAGTTGCCAAAGTTCATTTAGTTTGCGTCGAAAGTTCCCTTTCAGACGCCTCAGAACATCACATCAGTGTTAACTCTTCAATTCTTGGGGACGAATTCATGTTGCACGATTTCACAAATGCCAAAGAAAACCATACATTCACATGACAGTGCATGGATTTGTCCGTGAGCTGCGGGAACGGTCTTGGAATTTTTTTGATGTACATCATTTGCCTGTAAAAAACCATCCAGCATATAAAAGAAATATCTGACTCAATGACCGCGACGTAAGTACAGAACATCGTCATCGCCCGCCATTAAACAAATCCTCCTCTTAACTCTCTCAGGTGCCTCAATCGGCATAAAAAAAATTAAACTCCCTTCTCACTGCTCTGCTATGAGCCCAGTGTAAACACCAACCTTATTAAAGACAACAATCAGACATCAATTGACAAGAAGCTTGAAAACACAGGGTGTATTTTATATACACAGCCAATAAGTCCCCATGTCCCCTTTTTTTACCCTCGGTTGGCTGTGTGTTGTCTGCCGGGCTGCGAGTTTGCTCCAGGCCAAGTGTTAAGTGTGCTCAAATAGGATATTTAAGAGCTGACGAGTGGGTTTGTTTATGTTATGACTGGCCAGCACCTTAAGTTAAGGGCCGTGTGTTTTTTACTTCTGTCAAAACAGGGTAGAATGGAGATATGGGAGAGATTGTTTCTAGCACGAGTGTTTTTGGGAAAGTTGTGCAACTGTCACGACTACGGGAATGTCTCGGTCATGATTTTTTTACTATTTATACATTTTTCTGAGGGATAGAATTAAATTGTGGTCCTGTTTCTATGTTTGTGTGAGGCCATGAATCGTCAACGTAATGTTTTGCTGTGGATTTTCCACTTCTGATACACATATTTGTTGTCCCCATTGAAATATGTTTTATTTTTGTCCTTCTGAACAGTTTTAGAGTTGAACTGCCTGCTTGTTGTGAACTCGTTTAAAATATGCAGGTGTTCATTTTCCCTGCTGATTCAGCTGGCTTGTTACTGTTTTGTACAACTGCTGTTTGTACATATTATGTCATTTGTCTGCAAACGAAGAAGCTTTCGGTTAATTATTGCTTGTCAAAAGCATTCTTGGTTTGCAGGTC
This sequence comes from Ctenochaetus striatus, assembly GCA_034780835.1. Taxonomy (NCBI): domain Eukaryota; kingdom Metazoa; phylum Chordata; class Actinopteri; order Acanthuriformes; family Acanthuridae; genus Ctenochaetus; species Ctenochaetus striatus. Next base: position 11,081,553 of record JAUZTA010000019.1, on the reverse strand, counting down.
ATATTTTAGGATTTAATTCAAATGTATTCTTTCTGTTGTTTGGTTTTAGTTTTACAGTTTGAAGTAAACAAGTTACAATTGTTGGATAATGCTAAATAACTAGCAGCAACAAGTAGAGAAGAGTCATGAAGTTAAATGCGTCACAACATAATTTATCTTTATTTAATGTGTCTTCTCGTCATACCACACCAAGCAAGACTGTGTTCACTAAAAAACTCAGTGTATTAAATTTGGTTACAGCTAAAGATCAATTTCTTTGTCGGTTATTATGTAATATTATATTGTTAATCATTTTGTGGATTCATAAAAACTGAAAAGTTCTCATAATAATCAGCAAATCATCCTAATTTAAGAGGCTAAAACCAGTGTTTTCTTTTATTGTTTGCATGATAAGTAACTTTAGGAAATAGTAAAACAATTTAGGAACAACAGTTATTTGCTTTTTTGATGAAAATTGATAGAACTCATTGATGTAATTTAAATGTAGAGCTACAGTCAGTAGACAGTTAGCTTAGCTTAGCGTAAAGATTGGAAACAGGGGCAAGCAGCTAGCCTGGCTCCATCCAAAGGTAACAAAATCCACCTGTAACCCCCTTTTCAAGCTCACTAATTAATACTTTATGTCACATTTGTTAACATATTTTTTACAAGAGGGTTTATGCCAGACTATTTCTTGGCGTGACTTCTTGGAGTCTTCTCAACATTGTGAGGTTGCCAGACAAGCAAAAGAAACTCCTCAGAGCTGCTCCTGGCCAAGACCTAGTTTGGTGGAATTTTTTTTTTTTACCTCCGGATGGACCCGGGGTTAGCTGTTTCCCCCTATTTCCAGTCATTATGCTAAGCTATGCTAACTCTAGGTTCAGATCCATATTCTGCGTCATGCATTTGCCTTCTTTTTGTTCCTTTTTTGTGTCTAACATTTTGGTTTAGTGGTTTTGGAGCAGGACAGTGCGGCGGCGCAGCAGTACAGCAGGCAGGGCTGCCCCACTGGGCTCCGTGCAGACCTGTGGGCCCTCATCCTCAACTCTACTAACCAACCACAGGTACTTTGTGCACACACACACACACACACACAGGGGAAAAAGACGCAGCTGAGTTACACGCTGGTGGCGGCTGTCAGTGTTTGTCATGAAGCAGCCGTGCACACACAGCTGCAGTGATTCCCACACTGCATGTTTGCAACTGGAGTGATTTCCACAGTTAATCGTCGGGTGTTAAGATGCTTTACAGGAGAATTTAAATTCACCGTTCATTTTGTGTCGCTTGATTAAAACCGAACATGTGGGACAACAAATGACCTACAACTTTTTATGTAATCTGTGTCTTATCCCCCGTCCTGTTTATCTTAGCTCACTGTGGCTTGTGCTCTGTGTACAAATGCTAAGATAATCAAATGCTGGCGATTTAGCACAGTTAGCCCAAACAGAGCTGCTGCCCGCCTGTGTGGCAGAGTGCTGTGTAAACGCTGCAGTCCAGAGTCTCCTGCTGAGGCCCAGTCGATAAAACAATGCGTGTGATGGATGATTGATTTCTGAGGGAGAGTTACAGGGACCTGACTGAGGCCTGGAGAGTGTTAGCATGGCTCGGTACAGCGTAAGGGAAAACAAATTAAACAGTCAAGAGTTGACCCAGGACGGTATGTGCGTTGTCTCACTTTTTGAGTGATGCAATATTACGTAACCTGCATCTCAATAATCGCTTAAATTCTTACCAACACCAAAAGGCTCTAATGTGACGTGATTGTCTTTGTCTGTTCTTTGTCTATAATACACAAGATAACCTTTTTGTCAGGTAATACCTCACATCTGTATGCCATCTGCAACGTTCAAGCGATTATTATATATTTTATCCAAATGCAGAAAGTCATCAGCTGTGATCTAGTATCCATGACATACAGTCAGTTTTAGCAGGACTGATTTTTAAGTATTTCCCACTGATACAGTCCACATTACCACAATGGTTTCAATGTTCTACCTCAGCTGTCAAAATGACCATTTCTGTTTCCGTTCTCCTCACATCTGCTGCGCTGGTCATTGCCAATTCACGTCACCGCTGTCACAGAGGACATTTTCATCGCTCCATTCACCCTTTTGCCTGTTCTTTTGTTCATTTACGATAAGTCGTCTGAAACCGGAGACCTGCTTGAGTTTAAGCATGTGGTCGGAAACACGATATCCATCCATTAGACATGGTTTAATCCTCCTGTCATCGCCGTCAGAATGTGTGTGACGGCGATGTGTCGGTGAAGAGGATCATTTTTCATTTTGATTTATCAGAGAACTGGACTTGCATTAAAGAATTAACACCAACCCTATAAACAAACATTTTCTCAACACTTCAATTAATTAACGAGACCACACTTTCTGGGTTCTTCATATGATTTTTTTTTTTTTTTTTGCTAGTTACGTAATACATTAAACTTGTTGGATCTCTGCTGTTTCAGGATGTGATGCATTATGAACAGCTGATGGCCGGAGTCATACAACACGACCTGCTGGTGGATAATCTCATCTATAAGGTACACTGGCAAATAGCCAAGACGTTCCAGTAAATTGAAAGCAAATACAAATAATAATAATGAGGAATATTCCTGTGAGATCGGAGCTGAAATTTTATTTCTAATCCACCTCGTTAGGATGTGAAGCTCACCGCCAGTAATGATGACTACTACTTTGTGTTTGAAGATTTTCTCTATCAGGTAGGATCTTTTCTCTCACAATATCCATGACTGAGCAATCACATGTAAAGTTGGTGGAAAAAAACAACTAAGCTACCAAAAACCTGTCAATAATTTTTGAATGAAATATCGCTTTATTCTAATCGGCACTCAGAAATACAGTCCCTCCAAGATTTTGCGGGTGTTTTTCAAGATTGTTGCGACCTAAAATGCCTGAATTCGCGGCAGCTTTTCTAAAAAATTGCGATGTAAGTTGCGAT
>JAUZTA010000019.1:10940724-10951410 GCA_034780835.1 Ctenochaetus striatus | reverse complement strand
TCACCTTTTCCACCACACAAACTGAATTAAATACTTCGGCGCAGGCGTAATATACAGTGCTGAACATGATCTTAAAGGAGAAGGGTGTTAAAGGGAAATAAGATCCAGGTAAACAAACAGCAGCGTACAAAAGAGAGAACGCATGAAAGAAAAACAACTTCTTTTCTTCCCAGAGAAAGTGTTTGCAGTAACGCTGACACACACACACACTTACACTTTTTTTATACACCCATACAAACTGATTCTCCCCAGATGCTACACTAAAGAGAACAGCCAGAGGCTCCACTGACTGTACTGAGATCAGTGGTGACGCAACAGGAGGAAACGTACACAAACTCATGCACACACAACAAAAAACACCCATACAACTAATGCTACTTTTAACTATTACTACCTCTAATGTTTCAACAGTTAGCTTGTGACTGCCGCTTTAAACCATACTACAGCAGTGGTAAGCTTTTACAATGCTGAAAGAGTCTTTGTTCTCCCTGCTGCTATCAGAGTACCTGTAGCTGCCATTATCACAGGGAAGAGACCCTGTAGGAGCTCCTTCTATAGACTCCTGATGTAGTTAGACCTGGGGGGAAGTCAAGCTTTAAGCATGTGATATGAGGACTGATGCATTTATATCGTCTCAGAATCAAGTTGGAATAAGTGGCAAAAAACATCTAAAAGTGGTTTGTGTAATCACAGGTTAATACTTACATTGGATTCCTTTAATATTTTGATAACTCAGAGATGCATTAAGTGACTGAATGTAAATACGGTCATTGCTGTGCTGAAAAAAACAGCCTTTACACTTTTTTAAGGCTTTCCACAAATTTTGACACCTGGCGGTAGGATTCTGCTCCCATTCATTCAGAAAGGTCAGGAAAAGCACCAATCCTGAGCTCTTTGTTTCAACTCATCCCAAAGGTTTAGGGGGAGAGGTTTGGGCTCTCTCTGTGCAGTCAAGTTCTTCCACATGAAACTCAGGAAAACTCTTTCTTTGACTTGACTTCGTGCTCTGCAGCACTGTCATGTCGAAACAAAGAGCTTTCTACAAATTGTTGCCACAAAACTAGATGCAAACGACTGTCTAACATAAAGTTTTGCCTCATCAAAACAAAGGGGTCTAAAGCTCAGACCACAAAACCTGCAACCCGGCAAACACACAAACAGGTTTGTTCAGACACTTTTGGCTATGCACTGCCATAATAACATATTTGTATCAAAGTGTTCCAGCCATTAGTTTAAGCTAATGGAGCAGTGCAGAGTCTATGCTGTATTTGGACACGAGTGTGTGCACCCCAGATGAGCTCTCTGTGTGTGTGTGTATGTGTGTTTTGAAGTTAAAACAAATTGCAAACGCCTTCTAGATGAGAGAGGTGGAAAGAAAAAAAACACTTCATGAAGGAAAAAGGGAGGATGGGAAAGAGAGTGATACAGGAGAGGTTAAGGAAAAATAAACACAAAGAAGAAAGAAGGATAAAACAGGAAATATACAGCTGATGCAAGGAGGAGGGAGAAGGGTAAGAAACACACTTGTGACTCTGTGCACTGCAGTTCAGTCTGTTTTATAAAAATATAAATTTCTTCCTTCCAAATTGCATTACAGCAGGAACTGATATATGGTGGATTTTTTTATAACAGGAAACATTTTTTGTGAGTAAAGGGCTACGTTTTAGTACCACACAGAGGTCGATGAAAGTATGTCTGGGTGTATATCAGCTGACTTTGAGGCCAGAGACCAGGGTCAGGTTTAGGCCATAAAAGCACTGTAGAAAACGCTTGTTGTTTTGGGTGGAAGTTGGTGGATGCAATAAACAGGCTGCTTCTGCTCCATGATTTCTCCCTCATGTTAACCAAGTGTTATTAGTGACAAAATGTAGTAATATAATAAAAACACCTCAGTTCTCTGTAAATAGCATTACCTTTCTAGTTTTTTTCCTCTCTTCTCACCTGTGCTCCTGCTCCCTCTGCTTTTCCGTCTCCGTCTCTGCCTCTTATCATCTCTACTTTTCCCTTTATTCTCACCTCTCTCTCTCCCAGTCTCCCTCCTCTGTCTTCCCTCTCACTTTTATTCCCTCTTTGTTCCTCCTCCCCTGCACCAACAGACTGGGGTGACCTCCCAGAGGCTGCTGGAGGGCTTCATCAAGGAACTGCTGGGTTTGATGCTCGGTGCCGGGAGGGAGGGAGGCAGCTCAGCTCTCTTTCTGCTGAGGGCATCACCTACAACTACAGGCAGGCCGCCGTCTCTCTCTGCACTAAGCCTGGGGCGGGAGGGCCACGCTGCATGAAGGAGGAAAAAGGTCCCACCTGAATCGAAACAATGGACCCATTCTGCTGTTTGATGTTGTGTTATTCTAGTTATTCTTCTGGATGGCTGATCAGACATAGTTTAGGTGCTATAATGTTACAAAACCCATCACAATTGACCTACTTCTGCAGGACAGTTCACCACTCAAAACCACTTCTAGTTTTCCTCACTTGCAAATATTCAGGTATAATTCAAGTTATAGTTACAGTTCATTGTTTTTCTAAATTTAATTGTAAATAAATGGATAAATTACCACCATAGCGGGGTGTCAGATCTCCAAAAAGATCAAAATAAGACACTCAAAGACACAGAATTTCAGGGGAAACAAACGAAATCTGTTAAAACGATAAATACATGGCTGCAGTACACATATTTTCTGTTTCCTATCTCAATACTAGCTTTTCTTTATCCATTATTCTTTTCTCCTTTCCCTCTTTTGTTCTACCTGCTGAGCAACTCCAGTGACTTTGGTCATGTTGGTGCTTTGCTTACTGTCTTTACAGCACTGTAAAAGTCCTTTTTCTCTATAAAATGTTCTGGGAAGATTACTTGTTGGCATTAGGTTTGATAAAGACCCTGAGCTGCTGTAAAGTTCACTCTTATAATTTGCCAGGAGCTTGTAACATTTCTGTAACTCTTTCTTAACAGCTAAAGTGAGAACATAAGGCGCCAGCGTAAACAGATACTGCATGCACAAGGTTGCAGCGGTGCAGATATGCAATTATCTGAATGTACATTATAGTATATACGCATACATATGCAATGTATTAATATATGATTCATAATATATTTAAATATAGTCTTGGTGCTTGCGCCACCTTCTTAAGACAGCACTGTAATAAATCTAACATTTAATTATCATTTATATGCACAGGGTAATAAAATCTATTAAATGAACCATTCTATAAATGAGATACTGTGCATAAACCAATTCCAGCTGCAATTTGGTAGAAGAGATGTATTTTAAGCTGTCTTATTCTTGATTTTTTTTTTTTGTTGTTGTCGTTGCAGAGCAGGGTAAAAAAAAAAATCCTTTGGAAATCCACCTTAGAAAATTGCATTCTGCATACACAACATCAAAGTTACAGCTTAAATTTAACTTTGAGCAGCACAACAATTCATAAAAACTGCTTTACCTTCAGAATCAACAGCACGTTGGTATATAAGGAAATAAATTAAAGCCGGAGCTTATCTGAGATGCCTTGTTAATTTGAACTGTGGGGGATTTGTTGCTGTCTGTAATACTGTGTCAAATAACCTGACAGACATATTTATGTTGCAAATAAATGATGTAACTGAGGAGAGTATTCTGCTGCATTGTGTAGACATAGATTTGATGTCTGGTTGCGGTGCCGAAGAAATACTCAGCTATTTGCCTGCAAGTTTCATAAATCCATCACTAAAGCAGGCAGCACAGATAACTAAGAATGCCCTTCTGTGTTTGTGCCTTTACTTTTAAACTCACCGATGTTTTCCCGCTGTGCTGCCATCTCAGTGAGAAGAGAAACTAATCCATCCAGAACAGTCGCTTTATGTGTGAAAAGAGTGGAACTGTGTGAACGGCAAAAACCAAGCCAGGATTGTTGCACCCGAGATGTGTGAAAAGGGTTTCTTAGTGTTATACCTGTCGGCAGCACTACATTATAACCGGGCAGCACACACACATGCACACGCATATATACACACAGACACATTGACACACACACACACACACACACACACACACACACACACACACACACACACATTTCTTATTCAAAATGCTCTCTCACCCCTGTGGTGCAGTAATTAGTGTTTGTGGATTTCTGTAATGGACAGAAGGAGTGTGTGTGTTCGTGTGTGTGTCTGACAGACAGTCCCCTGCCCTTGGGGACATACACACATACACAGAAGTCCCTCCATCAACCACTACTGAGACTCCCATCTGTTCAAGTCTGTCAGTGTGTGTGTGTGTGTGTGTGTCTGCTGTAACCATAAGGTACAGAGAGGTGACTTGTCCAACATGGGACTGACTGCTCCATTCACCGAGGCCCCTTTGACACACACACACACACACACACACAAGGGTTTTCAGTGCTGAGCTGATGGATAGGTGAGTTGAACTGTGGACTTTTTTAAGTGTTTTTCAAAACTTATGAAGATCATAACCAGATCTTAAGTACTAATACCTAAAGTTATGATTGTTTTGTGATAAATGAAAGAATAAAACCAAATGTTCTTATGCTAAACATGTCTAAATGTTAATAAGAAGGGGGTACACAATCCATTATTTAGTAAATTCTGAACAAGTATTTATCAGTTTGAGCTAATAAACCTAAACACTTATAAGTAACCATAGTATCACAGGGTACAAATACTTCTGAGACTGCATCTGCTGTGTATAAGCAGAGCTTAGTATTGTGCATGTCACAGGTGAAAGCATGACTTTTTTGGGTGCAAAATTCCAAGTTACATCACCTGATTGTCATCGGCATTATAGTTATGTTTTTGCAGCTAATGACGTGCATATTTGCATTGTCACCATGGATTTTAAACTGGGGTCCACAGCTACAACAGAGACCCAAACTACAGCAGCTCTGACCGGCCCCACAGTTTGAAAACCACTGCATTACTTTGTATTTAGTTAATATGACAGGAATACTGATGAGAAGTATAGGGAGTGCAATTGTAAAGGAAACTGAGTAATGACATTGCAATCACTAATCACTCTTGAGTTGATATTTTGGAGTTGGGCTTGTTTACTCCTACAGCGTCTCAGTATTCAGTAGAGATAAAGGTTTTGGGAGGTGGTAGCTTGGAGCAGGTGCTTCAGGTGTGGGTTGTTGGGTGAGTGATCTCTAGAAGAAGAGGAGAAATGCAACTTCTTAAAACTCAAAAGTTGTCTAATTCATATGTTGTGTGTTTCGGCTGAGCTGCCGGTAAGCCCGCATAAATTGCATGCATACATTTGTAAAATAATGCAATTACTTTAGTCTTGTAATGAGCTTCTCCAGCTTCTGCTTGCAAAACAGAGCTCCTGTGTTTCCATATGTAAATAAAGGCTATAATTTGCCTCTCTATAATTCAACAAAGAGACAGACCAAGCAAATTTCTCAAAATGTTTAATATTCCTTTAAAAATGCTATTGCAATGAATGACTGATTGGGCTCGACTAAAACATGCCTGGAACAGCCATGTGCCTGAAAAACCAGAGCAAAATCCAGCTGCAGACTAATAAGGGGATTATAGCAACCCAAAGCCCAGGTTTGTCATTGACTGTGAACAAAAAAAGGAGAAGAGAAAAAGGGGAGCTGAAAATGTGCAGATTAAACAAACAAATACGCTGGTATTTTCTGGGTGCTTGAGGTGCATGCATTGCTGGAGTGGCACAGAGTGTGAGTAAATATACACATGCACTCACATCCAGTCTCAGCACCATCTTGTGCTTTATTGGGGCTAATCCTGTGCATACACCCTGACAGGCTTACAGATGCCCCAATAGACTCCACCAGCACCAGCGAACACAGAGAGGCTTGCTGGAGTGCTCTATTCAGAGCATGAGCACGCAGCAAAATGTGTTAAAATGACCAACATGTGCAAACAAGCTGGCAGCCAGCAGCCCCAGAAGTACTAATTATTATGATGAATAGGGAGTGGGCAAAAGATGAGGCATATATAAACGGCATGTGTTGCACAGCAATATTGATGCTATGCTGTTGAAGCATTAGCCTAGCGCAAATAAATCATTGTATTTAAAGTTGCCATAGGGCGCTAGTGAGCAATCTTGCCACCCTGATTCACAAAACCCATAAAATATGTAATTTTTCACACCAAGTGACGCATATGCTAAATTTCATGAGTTTTTGAGCATGTTATGGTCCTCAAAAAGGCAATTCATTTATAAGAAGAAGAATTAAAAAAAAGTTACTTGAATTACAATAGGTCCTCGGACCGTTCTGTGCTCATGTCCTAAATATTTTTTCTGAAGTTTCTGCATGTCTTAAAATATTTCATAATACAACACTTCTTTCTGCTTTCCCACAGGGGGACAATGAGGGGTTTTCTGTGGGAAAAGCACTCAGTGGGTTACTCACAGCAGACCCTCAATGGGGCACCAAAGGGCAAACTGCTTCGTGTCACGTATGGGCAAAACTGCCGCAGGATCTGCATGGGCAAAACTCCATGGGCCACGCAAAAGCAAAACTGCTGCAGGCCCCGCATGGGGAAACCCAAAGGGGGCCCACAGGATTAGTGGGGGTTTGCCCCTTTCCACACGATTGCAGTAAACCCACACTTTACCTGAGTGGACCCACATGGGCATGTTTACTAGGACGGAGAAGCAGCAAGCAATAGTTAAAGGCCTTTACTTGGCAGAACTCATGCAGCTTATGCATGGGAAAAACCATTGTGAAAGACAAAAATAATAATAAATGGAACAATTTTAATAGGATCTTTGCACCCTAGGTGCTTGGGCCTTTATTACTACACAGTTTATGTGAAAGTGGTCTTACAAGGACAAATTATCCAGGAGGGGATATTTTCCTGTGTTGATCTGTCTGGATTCTTGATCAAAGGTTGGAATTTCAGAGACCCCCTGTGTGATTTCTGAACAAGAAAATCTCACTCAGGTTTGCCACACCCTCCTTGACCTTCAAGAGTTCTCACAAGACGCCCTCTCTGAAGTGTTCATGTGTGTCAGGAGTGTGGAGGACAACATTCGTCGAGACTAAACTGGGGAAAATGGGGTCAGCATCAAGTGGGCCTTGAAAGGATGCGACGGGTGAAGTGTCTTATCATAAACACTCCGTCTGTGCCTTGATTATTCCTCGGGGGCCACTGATATCGAACCTGTGCTTTGACTTGCAATCGAACAGGATTTACAGTTACATTGACTTAGCGTAGCTCCTCTCTTTAGATCATGTGTGGAAAATGTTCTATCTCTGAGGAGGATGCCAAGGCAGGTTTATTTATATTGCACCATTCAGATACAAAGCAATTCAAAGTGCTACCAGATCCACACTGACTGCAAACAGAGAGCACTGTCACCATAGCAGCCATTTTATGCACTTTAATTTGTTTATTCCCACACCTGATAGAGAAAAGCCGCCCTCTGGCTCTCTGTTCGTTAGAGGCAGGGATTTCTGGAGTTTAGTTTTGATGTTGTCTGGCCTTAGTTTGCTTGTTTACCTCTGAGGACAAAGGGGAGGCTGATAATGTGGCAGCAGAGTCATGGCCGCTGGCCCTTTTTGATGAAGGGAAAGGTCTGTTTGACTAATTACCCTGGTGGTCAGACCACTTGTTTTTCCACTGCCACATTTTTTATGTCTTCTCTCTCTCGCTCAGGTTATTTTTCTCCTCGGTTCCTGAGCACACGCGCTCAGCCATGACATCTGCGGTGATATTTGCATTTGAATTAGCACTCCAAATCACTACCTATTGATTACCTGCAATTACCTTTGTTTTCTTGTTTATTTAAGGGTATTTTTTACCCCTTTTATTGAGTCATTTCTCATCTCGCCTGTTTTCCCCCTTCTCTTTTTCTCTCACTTTTCTTGGACTACAGAGTTTGGGCTGGGCTTATTTAGTCCAAACTGCAGATCACCTTGTCCACAGGTCAGAGAGGGGGTGTGTAATGTACAAACGATTGTTTGACGTTAAATCCATAATCTGCAAAGTGGATCAAATAACTCATAAAGCATCAATCAGCAGGGAATTACTGATGGGAATCATATTGGTCCAAAGGGGAGGGAGGGAACAAAATACAGAAGCCTCGACTCGAAAAAACATTGTGTATTGGGATGCTTCGGAAAACAAATATAAATCAACTTGTGACAATATTCTTATTCTTTTTGACAAAGGATGATATTCAAAAGAGGAGTAAAGAGACTATATTCATAGTTTTACTCATGAATGATTGCATCTAGTTTTCATTAGCTTTACACAGTGTCCTGCCTTTTTGAAATCGTGGTCATGTGGGATCAATATGATCACTCCAAAGAGTTCAGAGTTGGGAATGTGCAGGATCCTCATACGATTTTTTAAAAAAATTAATAGCAACGTAGATCTAATATATAATGATATAAAATGGAAATCACCTTTACACGAACAACGTCTTTGCTTGAAAAGTTGGGCCTCGGTAAACCCCTTCAGCTAACTCCCGCCCACTTTTGGATTAAGCCCCAGCCATTAATAAGTAAGGTTATGGATACAGACAATTTGATTGGTATTATATAGATAATAGCCTACTGGCTAATCCCTGCTTATTAGTTGATTTCCAAACATATAGAAAATTCAAGTATATTAAGATTAAGGCATTCAAACTATTTCTCCCTGTGAATAATTATTTCATACCAAAGAGAAAAAGATAAAAGAAAATTGGTGAAGGAAAAAAGCTTTGTTGAAACACTCCTTAATGGGTGTAGTGAATTTGTTCCTATAATTGGTTTGTGCATGAGGCTCATTCTAAATGAACTGCACACGAAATAACTGGAGAAGAAACAGGAACTTCTTGGCATTTCAAATACTAAGAAGGGGACAAAAATGGCATAGAAATACCTACATTTTTCACAGTACGCTTATTCCTCCTAAATTAATTCCAGAAACACTATATCAACTTATAAATGCAACATCACCGAAGCACCTCCCCAGCACAGAAAACCACATTATTATGCCCTAAAACTGAAATGACTGTTGTTCTACTCTGGGCATGCAAACCCATCCTGGCCATGGCATGGCCATTTTCAGGAGTGGGGTTCCATCTTGTCTCTTGATGAAGAGCTTTGTATGGACCACCTGCGCTCAAGGTCTCGACAAGCAAAACTCTGATTGCAAGGTGGATGGAGCACATATGCAGCCAGGGCAGCGGCACCATGGCGGGGCTAAGTGGCACTTTAACATGAGACACATCCTAAGGGTCTGGCTGTCCAGCAAGACAGCGGGCACAGCCGTAATGCAAGAGATTGGCTTGTTGAAGGACACAGAGAAACAAATAAACAAGAGAGACTCACTGTAGTGAGGAGAAAAGGGATTAAATGTTTCTAATGACGATAAAATCGGGACATTCTTGTTCATTTTCTTTCTAAATGCTCCTCTTTGAAACACGGTGATTAAGCTTTAATTTCTGACCAAAGCAACGCAGGAGCTGGTTGTCTTTGGATGATTATGAGTGTTTATGTGTGTTGGGACAGATGGTGTCTGTGGGGGTGGTGAGTGATAAAGTGTGTATCAGCCCAGTAAAGATAGTATTAGCTGGGAGAGCTGCAGGTGGCTCATCATGATGTTTGCCCGGTAAACTGCTGACTTATGTCCCAGGGTTAAAAGAGGCAGTACTTATCTACTGGTGAGTGGGAGGTACTGTTGTTTTCTCTATCTCTGTGTCTCACCCTTAGTCTCTCTATGTATGGAAGAGAGAAATATAGAGATGCAAGGAACTGGTTTGTTAATTTATTTAGAGATGTGCAGCTGCATTGTGTATTGTGAGTGAATGATTATGAAAACATTAAAAAAGGTAAAAGAATGCTAAAGGAGCTTATTGTAGAGCATGCATTCATCCACTCTTCCTGTGCTTAAAACACTAATCATGTTTGATGGCCTGCAGACTTAGATCTGTGATTACATTCAGGCTTTTGGTTAAAGACCTTCTTCAGGGACTAGAGTGTGTGGAAGGAAGTTATTTATTTAACAATAAAACCTTAGAAAAACTAGGCATAAATCAATAAACATTCAACAAAGGAAAAGCAATCTGCAAGCAAGCTAATGACAAACATCCAAAACTTCTTGCCTTAAAAGCTTCAAACCTTTCTTAATATTTGTTCCAATAATTTTTTTTTCCTAACAAAGGTAATTTTTGCAAATACTTCATAATGTTTTTACCCCTTCTGGAATACTACCAAATTAATTAAGTTCCAGACTCAAAAGAGACTGAGGGTAGCCTCATATCACCTGAGTCCTGTTCAAGACGCAATAATGTATTACAAAGACTACAAAAATTCTGGGGGGCAACAGACACCTTACAGCAGCCAAGCACTGGCTGCCGGCCGGCCATTGGCTTGGCGTGTCAGTACCTTGGTGTTTCAAAATACTGAAATGCTCCTCCCATGTGATGAGATATTTAGGCATTTATCACCAGACTCATTCACAGAACTGGACTTTAGAAGACCTCTTTGGCTAGAATGTAGATAAAGGTTCCCAGACTGAAGGCCTTGATGTGGCCACCTGCTGTTACTCTAAATAGGTTGGGGGGGTCTTTGACCTGAATGATAAAGACAGTTCCTAATGAATCTCAACACAAAATTCAAGCTGTGGTAAAGCCTCTACAGAGCAGGACAGACCGTCGGGAGGCTTATGAGAAAAGCTGAAGCCTCAGTTAATTCTTATTAGGGAAAAAAAAGAATAAAAAACAAGGAGCT
>JAUZTA010000019.1:10917559-10928934 GCA_034780835.1 Ctenochaetus striatus | reverse complement strand
TACAGATTTATTTACTTGATTTATTAATTACCCTTTTAACATATGTTTGGTTTTGGCTGGATTTAAATCATAGATGCTTTCCTAACATGCAGGTAAATAAAAAAAACAACTGCATATCACAACATATTGTGGGTGCAAACACACTAACCTTAAAGGCAAACAAAGAATTTAATTTCCTTTTTTGGAGGAAAGAGAAAATGTGTAATATTGGAACAGATCTAAGAGATAAGATAGTATGCCGTCTCTGAAATGCAAATTTAATGGACAAGAGAAGGAAATGAGAGAAAACACTATGCCACCATCAGCTCTGCCAGAAAAACAAGAACAAATTAATGATGTGGGGAAAATGTGTGAACGTTGGTCAAAAATGTTTAAAAATGTACACACAATACGTTTGACTAAATAGCCTCAAATGGGAACACAGTACTTTAAAGGCTGTATATGTGTACTGTTTGAACCCTGACAAGTATCTGCTCATTAAATCCATCCATGAGGAAGTTCAGAGTCCTGTTGATTTGGCAGTAATGCCAGTGAAGTCGGTGCACTAGAATTTGAAAACGAGGAGAGAAGGTGAAATACACAAGGTTTCACTTGTATGTCATATGCTATGTTATTGCAGATAAATTAACCTCATGTTGATACTGTGGCTAATTGTAAATACATCAAAAGTGTTAAAGGAGAAGGTGTTTATGGTTGTATCACAGACATAGTCAGACATTTTAAAAATTCCATCTCCATTTTTCACTTCTTGTGGTCTTATGGGCAGCCTAACTGAGTCATGAGCAGCTAACTAGGAAATCATGCAGAAGTGGCAAATAGCAGAATTTTCTATCCTTCCTGGCTAATCAGCAAGTTAAGAATATGAACAGCAGTATTATATTTTAGCTTTTCATTAGCAACAATAAAATATAATACTCTTTGCACATTTCTTTACACATTTCAAAATAAAGCTAGCGGAACACAAGCTGGCCTGCTAGCCGTCCATAACTTTACTAACAAAGCTTACCTAAATATTGCAGAAGGTAAGTAGATGCAACACAGAAAAAAATGCTTACTGATTAAAGTAGGAAGTCTCCAGTAGGCTGTTTGGTTAAAAAACAAAAGGTGCCCATTACTGAATTTATAGTTCACCGATCATTAATACACTACTTTTCCTTGTAATTATACTGTAAAGCTAACTTAGGTAGCAGGCTGCTTTTGGTAGCTAATATTTACCATACAAATATGATGCTATGCTAACGATCGTTGATAACCTGAGCAAACTTAATAAGGTGTCAGTTAACTGCAGGTATGCTATTAATGTTACCTAAGGCTTGAAAATATCTCTGGTATGGGCTCAAAACAGCAGCTACTTTATTTGTTTTGACTTCAGATTTTGGGTTTTTGGTGGAGTGAAATACCTAGCCACGCACTTATGGGAGGAACTGTTTAAAATATGTAAATATTTGATGTGTTGTGCAAACACTTGTTTAGCATTGTATCTCTACATCCCTTCATTTATAAACACAACGGCAGCCAAACACCATTTCTTTCCATGTGTATTTAGTTCATCACCAAGGGCACTTGAATACACAATAAGCTACATTTTCAACTTACAGCCTTGGTAAAAAGCATACAGGGAGCTCTTGAGGGCAGCATTATACCACATCTGTTTTACCTAAGGCATTTTAGGATGATGATATACAGAATAATCCATTCAGATATTGAAGTTTTGAAAAAAATGTTAGAGCCGATATGTGAAATTCCTATGTCTTTTCAAGGATTATGTTTAAAAAGGCTTTAAAATACTGTGTCTATGTTACAAGTCTGGGTCATGGTGGAGACCAGTGGATTTTTCATGGAAACTTTGGTGATTTTAGTCACACTTAAAGAGATTTTTTTTTTCCATATTTAGAAAGTGAGCCAAAATTCTTTGGATTTATAATCTTTCTTGGATAAGTACATGCTCATTAAGTCAAAATATAGAGTACATTTTGCCAACCTGATATCTGGGGATACAGGGTTTTCAATAATCTGCAATAATCTGCTGTAATCTGTGGCTCAGCTGTGGTCGGATGGTTTGATTTAAAAGTAAGGGCCATTTTTTTATATCTGTCCGCCTCAAGTTATACCACACTCAAAATGCTTTATAGTGCAGCATAGAAGTTTCTGATGGGATTGCTATACACCTATGATTGCCTATAATCTGTTACAGCCAAAATAAATCTAGTCTCAAAATATATAGCTTAGCTTACAAAGTCCTTTCTGAGATGTCATTTAAATTCAAAATGCACAACGTTATATTTTGATATTTTCTGACGCAGTTGTTATTAATACATGCAATTCTTTTTTTCTGCTCGTGATTTTGAGACCATATGATAAGTTTGCCCTTCATTGTGCAGAGAAGGAGGCATTGAAAGTACAAGTGTAGCCCTCGTGCCTCTCTTCTTCTCCTCTCGTCTCTAATAGATTCAAATGAATTCAGCCTCGCCAAGAGCAACTGACAGAGTTAAGTTATTTGTGCTGGGCCCGACACCCCTTGTTCCGCTCATCTCTATACAAATTCAATTTCAATTTGAAAAGCAGACCCAGTGTTATTGCACATTTGTCAAAACATCAACATTAGCCTAAATAGTCCAAAGGGGGGAGGCTTGTGTACAGCTTGTAATGGTTGTTTCCCCAAAGAAAAGCAGATTGAGTATTGTTGATGTCTCCCACACACCTTGGCTTTGGAGTATTAGTTCTTCCATAGTGTAGTGACTAGGAAAGACTAACTACAATGGCCTGCTTCTATATTTATGCCATTCTATTTCCATGTACAGTAGGTGTGCGTCAATTTTTGGCCGATTGACATCACATCTTTTGTCTTCTCACAGCAGAGCAGGGACCTTTTTTCTCATGGGAATAACAAAAAAAATGTTGTACAAACATAAAATTAAACCATAAAAAAAAGCATTAATAGATTCAAAATTGGAGCAAATGATAATAAAAGCAGTAAGCTTGCAGCGTAGGAGGACAAGGGGAAATGCTGTTTAGAAATAGACAGTTTAAAGACGACACTAAAGTAAAGAAAGGGAAGAGCTAGCAGCGAGGTCCTGGTCCACAGTGTTCAGGTTTAGCTAAACTAAAGGTGCGATCACCCATGGAGCAGAACTTTGCAAGAGTTTGGGAAAGACAAAATGTTTAAGAGGAGGTGTAGGGCTGCTAGAGGTTGCAGGGTTTGTTTTTTTTTTGGATAGAGAGCAAATAAAGATGCAGGAATTGCCCAGACGACTGTTTGTCAGCATTTTTTTTAGCTCTCTGGCAGCGTAAGATGAAGAAAGACTTGATAGGAAAAGAAGAAGGTGAATACATAAAAGGGGGATGGTGAAGAGTGAAACATCAGCATTGGTTTTGATTCACTTATTGATCTTGGCAGACTGACACCCCCTCTCATCCTTGACAGTCTCTTTCTCTCCCACCTGAAATCCATTTTTTGCCCATGCAAGCAGAAATGAGGAAAACATGGCTTTGTGTTGATGATGAGTCAACCTCAATGCTAGGTCACATGATGTACTTGATGGTATGAGGTTGAATAAGGAATCAATCATTACTTGCTCCTATTAAAAGAGTCAAAGTTTGAGGCATGGTTTAATTTTTTTTTTAAATATTCTAATTTACTATGACAACAAAATTAAAGAAGTTAAAGGAAAAATAACTTTTAATTTGTCAACTGCAGAGGTTTTATGGGAGAGCCGGGTAAAACCTAAAACATTTTGGTACTCGCTATAAGGAACATATTCATCTTCACAACAAATGAATATTTAATTTTTGTTTTTAGGGCCAATTCATCTCATTTACTTGCTGCTAAATTGATGTGAAGGCCATTAATTTAAGATAATTCTATCTCTATAATACATGTGCGTACTGTCTGTGGATCCATCTAGATATCCACTCATCCATTTGTCTGCCATGGATGGGAGTTTGACACACAGATGGATGGACATGTATGCGCGGACATTATCCATCTATTCATCTCTTTTAATCCACACGCAGGTATGTGCAGAAATTTATCCGTCATTCCATCAGTAACATGGATGAATGAACAGGTATTCATACTTGTCCATTTATCCTTCCATCCATCTCTTGGTCTATCATCAATGGATATTTAAATAAATGGATTCTGCCACAGATCTGATGCTATTCCATTGGCAGCAGCACATAGTCTTTCTACTCACTCCCATATCGCTCTCTGCTTTGGGTTTCTCGTTCTGTGAAAGAAATGCTTGCATTTAAAAACTGTTGCACACAGTTGAGAGAGATGTGGAGATTTTCTCACTTTTCAAGCTAACCTAGCCTTAGCTTTTTAACTTTACCCTCTCAACTCTCATCATAACCCTGAAAAACACACTTATTTGCTTTTTTGACGAGTACCAAATGAGAAACTGATACCACTGCCTCTGTTTACAGAAATCTTTTAATGATTTTGTCATTTCAACTTTGTTATTGGAATGTATTCCTTGGGTTAGCCTTAAATAACATCATTATAGGACCTTAACTTTCAAAATATCCCTAGAACTCCTGTCTCATATGATGTCACGTTTGTCTCAAGTTTATTTGCAAAATGTCAGGAAGGATTTCTTTTTGTCCCAATCTGCCACTGGTGCACAGGAGTGGATCTCATCCGCTGACTATTACTGAAAAAACACTTAGGGGAACACTTAACGGAACCGTTAATATACTTAAGGGGCCCCAAGATGCTGAGATAAAGTCTGACTCATGGCTGTTGTTGCATTACATCCTTTACACACTCTTTCCTCTGTTCCTCCCTGTTTTCCTCCCTTTGGAATGGTTAACAAATCGTCAACCATGGTTTAAAAATTATCATTATAATTCCCGACAGGTTGATCATTTCATTTTTTTACTTTTACAGCTTGTCTTTCAGATATTCTAGACATTAGTTTGAAAAAAGAAATTTGGTGGCCACATTCAACCTCTTCATTTAAAAACACCTGCTGATGATAGCGACCTTGTATCTGTTATCCTTCACTTAAAAAACTAATTGTCAGGTGCTGCAAAGAGGTAAAATGATTGATTTTAGCTTCACCACTGTGCCACACGCATACAACTCAATCTGTATTTCATGAAACACAATATTTTGTGTGCACGTTTGTGCCCCAACAAGGACAAAACATGAGTCTCTAGTCTCCATGTTCTTCGGCATACAGCCTTCATTGGGCCAGTGTCTCCATGTGTATCTCCTGACCTGTCAGCCATGAGCATTCAATATTTTTACTGTGCACTACGGCCACCACACCCATGCTGTCGTCTACCACAGTGTTTGTCTGTGAAAGTAATGACTAACTGGGGAGATTATTAGCCCTTGGTGGAGGTTTTTTTGCACTGTGTCCAGTTCTTTCCTGTTGGCGATTAGTTGCAGGGATTTTTGAAGAACAGCTGAAGGCAGCAGTGCGGTCCAACTTCCTATGATTCAGAAACATCAATTAGCTTTTCCTCTATGTAGATTTATACAAGGTTGCTTGGTATTCTGCAGCTATCTTCATTCCTGTCTGAGTCCTTTTCACACATGGGTTTCACCAGCTTTCATTTTAAAGTTGTACATTGTTGTTGCATGGTTGTAGACGTCCAGTTGTTAACATTTCATGCAACAAATCTGCTTCTTTGTCAGCTTACAGCATGCAATGATGTATAGCATTTCTAGCTAAGAAAATGACTATAGGACTGTTAAGTATCTGCAAACTGACATCATAACACCCTCAGTTGTGCTTTGTGTTCATTGCTAATTAGAAAACTAGCAAGTTGAACTAAATTAGCATATTTTAGCATAGTCACTGTGAGCATGTTAGCATTTAGCTCAAAGCACAGGGAGCCACAAGCATAGCTGCATGCCTGTAAGTCATCCGATGATGTTTTGCAACATCCTTTAAATTCAGAACCATTTCTCAGTGAAACTGCAAATCAAATCACTGTCAAGCCAACTTGACAGGAATGTTTACTCCAAAGTAACTCCAGCCTTTCAGTAAAATTTCTGCCTAATCTGATGGGAGGGAAATGTAAAAATCCATCATAAACATCCTTGACATAACACGTCAGTGCCAACCTGCCTTAAATGTTGAAGAAGTGAATTTATCCTCAGTTTTTTTTTATTAAAAATGATGTGATTAACTCCCATCATCGGAAAAGGGGAAGGAAAAATTAGGGAAATTGTTATGAACATGTAATCACATTCCAGATAAGAGTATGTGATTAACAAACAGCTCATTAGACATCATTACATAAGGGACAGAACCCACTGCTATTCAATATATGACATGTTATTCAGTCATTTCTCCTGTTTCTTGATTTACATAAGTAGACTCCAAATGTCGTAGCCAAGTAAAGAAATTAAATGTGCTTAAAATAGCACATTTTTTCTATGGCAATTCAAAACGGGTTTACAGTTAATGGAAACTACAGCGCCTTCATTAGTCTGAAAAACATGAAAACACGCAACAATGAAGTGAACCTTGATTAAAAAAGGGAAACTGCAGCAAACCGAGTTCTTGACGCTTTCCCCCCTGAGAGCCGTTTTAATTAAAAAGCATGCAAACATCAAACATGTCTTGATATCATAGGCCTGTTTATAGGGGAAAGGGATTGCGTTATTTAATTCCCGGATCAATAAGTCATTGAGAATGCTCTAAAACAGGTATTTCCCCCCGGAGGTGTACATTAAGACTGCAGGCTGTGATTTAGTGTCAGGGTCCTGTTGTTTGTTGCACCCAGAGTTCCTCTCTCCTCACCTTTCAGCATCGATTTTCATCCCACCTCTTTGGATTTTTTTCCTGCAAATAACTGACTCCCTCTCTGCTTCAAAGGACCTGGTTTTCCTATTTGTTCTTGTGCATTTTGTGAAAGTGTGTGTGCCTCTCTCATCGATGTGTGCATATTAGTTGTAAACAGGGGAGAGTCTTCAATAGCCCACCGTGTTAATATTCACATCAGACAAGCAAATTTCCTTAGCCAAGTCTTTAATCGTAGAAGAAAGGAGTTTTATATCACACAGCAGGATGCATCTTTAAGAATTTATTTGATTTTATTTGTGAAAAAAAACTGAAAAAAAACCCCCCAACAATATTTCCTTCAACAGCTGGTGTAGATTAATCTCCATCCTTGCAAGACTGAGTAAAAGCGTAAAGTTCCAAAATCAAAGTCTTGCAGGTGCAAAATTGAATCTTAAATGTAAATTGATTTGGAGATCAAACATTCTCCAGGCCCTCTATCATTTTAATCAGGCAAAGTCGAGACACTGGCAGAGTAGAGAGGTGCTTGAAATTCTGAATTCACCAAATGCATCTTCCAACCTTGATTAAGGGTGTGTATATGTGTGTGTGTGGGTGTGTGTGGGTGAGGGTGGGGGCTCAGCTGCCGGTGTCACACACTTAGGACAGGTTTGAGAGCCTGATAGCTGTAGATTTCGAAATGTTTTTGCGGTAATTTTAGTCGTCGGATGCCTCGGCGAGGTCGGGAAAGTTAAGTGTGGTGTATTGTTTTGGGTAATTGTTAGAATCAATCGAGCACGCTGAAATGATAGAGGAACTAAGCTGACCTCTTAACACTTATCGCAGACGGCGTCAGAAGGAAGGCAACGAAGATGTGAAGGCAAATAAGGACTTAAGAAATAGAGACATTTAAATCATGTACAAAATGTATTACCTTGATGTGAATTTAATGGTAGAAAATGCAGCATTTTTCACAGCAAAATGTCTAAAAACAGCTTTATTTTTGTAACAGTTTGCCGTGGTGTGCACTCAAAATCATACCAAATGTTTCCAACAATAATCAAATCCAGGGATTTCCATAATTTTATCAAAGATAATCAAATATTTCATATTTATTTTTGGCTGTTGCTGATTTTTGTGGTAACACCAGGCTTATCATAAAAAGAAAATTTCATTGTCTGATATCAAAAACCTGTATAAGCTCAATAATTTTTGTGGTGTTTTGGATAAATATTGTGTTAGAAGAAAGATGTAGCTAACTGAGCAGTTTCATGCAAAACTTACTGAGTTTTAGACTTGCAAAATTACCTTTTAAATTGGCAAACGTATGTGTGATTCATGACACAGTTCAAATAGATCAAAAAAAATATTTCTCTTTTGCCCAAACACTTTTTGCTCCCCAAAATAAAGTCCCATGGGATCAAATGAAAGAGAAAGGACTTTGCCTTTCTATAAAAAATATGCAGCTCAGAGCACATAAATGCAGATCAATTCCTTCAAAATAAACTGCTTCATGGTTAAAATTCAGTGGTATTTAAATTTGGACATCATTCAGTTGCTTAAAAGATTAAGACTTAAAAGATCTCTTTGGCCATTATTTGCTTTATGCAAAAAAAAAAACACCAAAAAACTGAGCCCTGATGCAAAGATGCAAGTTAACACAGTTCATCTGATATCCGGGATCAAAACTGTAACATTTGGGCTGTGATACATACAGAAATGGACTTCACACGCTCGTTTCCTGAAAGGCTGCAGAGCTCCTTTGGTCTTCTGAGGACGTCTCATCTTCTGCTGCAAATCTGCTCTGCCCCTCTCATGTTCCCCCTCACCCCTTGTGCATTCTTGCTTCTTTTTCTCTCCCCCCACCCCTTCTCCCGTTCTGACACCGTTCACGTCTGCTCTGTTCCTGCGACGGCTCATTATGAGGGCCTGAATGGGAGAGCAGGGTAGAAGAAGAAGAAGAATTGAAGGTGTGAGCGCGGCCTCTCATCCATGATCCGCCCGGCTAATTACCCTAGTTCGGCCAGCGTCGCCGCCACCTCTCCCCCTCCTTCACCCCGTCTCACCCCCTCCCCAAGAACAGATTAAACACTTGGGAATGACCTGCCCTAGATGTTATGCTACATTGAACTCTTAACAAATTAGAGGAGGGTCATCCACAGACAGCTAATTGCAAGAAGCATATGGTGTATTAACTCATAATCAAGATTAAATCACACATTTCCGACTTAGATCGGCGTTTGGCCTCCGTCAGCTGGTCTTAGCCATCCGCGTCTCTAATGCAAATGGTCTGGTTTTGATAGAAATTGCTACTTAAATCATAGTGGAGGAGCAAACTCCAACGCTGAAACTGAGTATTATGCAATTTAGCTTTTAAAACCAATAACAGACTTGTCAAAGGCTAATGACGATGAGATTTTAATTTGAAGGAGAAGGAAATCCATTTAAAAACAATGTTATCTGATGCCGTTGCCGTCTTCCATCCAGCAAAAAAACAACAAATAATGAATTAATCACATGTATAAAATCTCTGAGACTCCCTGATTTAGCTAATTGTCTCGCAAAGATGATATTTAAAGAGACTGTTGACGAAAAGAATAGATGAGCAATTATGGGTTTCATGGGAATGGCAGATGGAAGAGGAATCAAAGTGACTGTAAACTGTAGGGGCTCAGCAGAATTTATGAGAAGGAAAAAGAAAAAAAAAAACAATGCAAATATGCCAGAAGAGTCGAGTTTCTGTTTCAAGTCTTGTTGTGCAGCAAAAACAACAATTATCCACTTTGTGATCGTTGGATTTTTTTGGGGGTTTATTTTTGCAGAAACACAAAAAAAAAGCACTTTGGGGGATTAAACAAAAGGGTTTAGCTTGCAAAAAGTAGCAGTTGTAATCGATAAAAAGTTCTAATGACTTCATGCGGAAACATTTTGCGAGTCAGAGAGGTTGAGAGGGTCCACATTCATCAGAAAACATCCATCTCCACCTGGCATGAGGTGTATTGGTGGAGCTATCAATAGCCAAAGCAATGGCCTCACTTCACAGAGCGAAGCGTGACCCTTCTGAAACATCCGCACTTATCAGCCTCGCGGTTTTTGAGCCCGACTACTTCTTCTTCTTTTTTTTTTTTTTGTAAAACACAATGCTCATACTCAAAAGGCCTCACCATTCACGTTGGCCTTTAGGTGGCCTTTCGCTCCCTTTCTTCCTCCCTTTGGAGAGCAGTCACAAAAAAAAAGTGTACGATATACGGATGCGTGTTTGAGTTTGTCTTTTGGGGAGTTATCTCAACGCCGAGAGTTCATGTTTGTGTTGTTTTGTGATGCTGCAGGAATTCGGAGGAGGAGGCGAGGGAGGGAGGAGGAGGACGCTCCCAAAAAAAATGAAGTGAGAGAAAGACAAGCCAGAGGATGAAGATCCCCTGCCAATAAACCTGACATTTCTCCTCTCTGCGCTCCAATATCTCACCAATAACAATTAGCCCGGTAATTGTTTGGCTAATTATGATTAAATATCTGGTGCGGTGCCAGCGGAGCACTCTCCACTGCAGCTCGTGCATCCTCACCTCTGATAGTGCAAATGTCAAGAGGAGTCACGGTAGTTTAAGGCAACGCGCTGAAGTGAATGCATGCGAGTTTATTGTTTTTCTCCGCATGTAAACACTGATAAAAAAATAACACAATTATGCACACGGGCACACATGCTTTCTCAACACTCGGCTCTAGTCTAATTTTTTGCAACCGCAACTTTAATTTTAATAGGCCCCACTAAACTTTCCTGCACCAAACAGGTGATAGTCTGAGTGGATAAAGATAGAGGAAGAATGAAGGTCCACTATGGCACCATGTTAGAACCTGTTTTTTAGCTTTACAGTAAAAAAATAAAAAATAAAATAAAAAAAAAGCTTTGACTTTGAATCATTTGATCACAGCTTGATGATGTTTAAGAAGAGATGATTAGCTTAGTTTAGCTTAGCACAAAGACTGAAAGTAGAGGGAAACAGCTAAAATCCGTCTTTTTAGCATCTTCAAAAACTCAGCAATAGACAGGTTATGTCTCTTTGTTTGATTTTAAACTCTAACTTTCTGTGTTGTTTATTTCAGTTTGTAGAGTCCAGTTGTGTTAAACATTCAGTACAATGTTGAAGTATGCATGTTAACTCTTGCTTGTGTTGTACGTCGCTTTGGACAAAAGCGTCTGCTAAATGAAATTGTAGAAACTATAGCATCAAAATGCTGTTTTCCCAAACTCCTCTAAAAGTGTTTTCCCATGTGATCTATTGCAGATTTCTGCATAATGACGTTGCTACACACAACCACCATATTTAAGGGAGCTCAAGGTCACCTTTTTTTTTTTGCCAATGTCTGATTGGAAGTTTCAACTTGGAAAAAGCCGGACGGAGTCGCCCTTTAACAGTAAATGTATAAAAAAAATCATCGAAAGATTTGCTTGATGATGATCAAAACTGACAGTGGCAGCTGTATTCCTGTCCAATCCGTGCTCTAACGCGGCGATTTTAAGCTCTCGCCCTTTGCTAAACACACAATAACCTCAGATGAACTGATTCACATTCATCATATCGCCTCTTACAGCCTCCACGGGCGACTCAAAAGGGACAGGTGAGCGTGCTATTGCTG
>JAUZTA010000019.1:10866930-10878377 GCA_034780835.1 Ctenochaetus striatus | reverse complement strand
AGATGAGCGGCATCCTGGCTACATGTCAAGATCGTACAGATGATGTGTTGAGAGGACGAGAGGATGAAAGTGTGGATCAGGACAACTGCAGCCAGCTCAGGTCATCTGATCTGTCAGGGAGAGAAAAAATAGAAGAGGTTATGCTTTTATATGGTTTCTTAGCTGTAGTTTGTTCCTTTCATGTATTTATTTATGATTCGACTCTCAGAGAAAAGCATTTGATCATTATCTCATTCAAGCTTTGAATAAAGCACTGACATAAAATAACCTTTATTAGCAAACAGTCACTTACTCACACAACCAGCACTTACAACATTATTGTTCATTTAGATTCTTGTTTAGATTCTTGTTTATGGCCACCTGATGACTCAGTTCCTGTATTAAGTCTCTTTCAGCTCTGTTTTTGATCTCTGCCACCTGTTGAAGGGAGTATCTGACTCTCAGGTGATAACTGCTTTACAGTGTTCACCAGCTAGTTGCTAACTGTGTCTGTATGGAATTTGTTGTATTGTACTGAGCATATTTTGCTGAAAAACAACAGCCTGGTGCACACTGAAACAATGCTAAGAAAGCAGTTAGAGTGAAACAAAACAGCAAAGTTGCAGCACAATGAAACAATGACCTGAAACTTGCTAAAAGCCGAGGAAAACTGCAGATTCAGGTGATTAAAGTCTGAAGGATATTTGCTGTGGGTGAATCCTTTCATATTGCATTTCAGAAAATATTGATAATAGCTTCTTTGACAAACTTACAAACAATGTGTCTAAAGGATCCATCCTCATCTAAATAATTTACAGTCTCTTGTTGCGTAAGTCTCTTAATACGACTTCCTCTTCCACTTGACTGCCACAAGGTTGCAAAACACAACAACCGGCCAGTGCATACATCAATTAAAGTTGTAACAGGACAGCTTTGCTCCAGTGCCATTAATTGCCAGTAAAGTCTGAGGGAGAGCATGTAATTGGCATTTAACGCTATTGATAGCAGCATGTGTTGGTATTTAGCTGTCGGGCCACAGAAGGGCCATGTGGAGTCAAAAATTGTCGTGGTGGTGGCGAGCCAAATCCTGCAGGAGCTGAGGCATGGCTCAGTGTGATTAGACAGGGTTCTCATCTCAGTGCCAAGCGGAGAGGACACCAAGGTCAGACGTGTCTCACCAAATGAACAGGCCCGGACAGGGATGCTGCACGAATGGGTGTGTGCAGATGTATGTGCTAATGCAAACACACTCGCAGACAAAAGCTTTGCTCTCAGACTGTCAGGATGTGTCTGCGGCGAGTTAAACTGTGCATGATTGATATATTTTCTGCATAATTTGTTGCTCATGGTTTAAGGATTTGTTAATCAAACGCATGCAATTTAAAGGCCTATGCTATGTTGAGCCATAAAAAAGTAAAAAAAAAAAAAAAAAAAGTTGCATGAATAATGTATTAAGGTGCTAATGTAAGCACCTATTAGCCTTGGACACAGTCACTGCCAGGAAGGAGAGAGCAGGAAGGGCGGAAGGAGGGACGACTGGGAGAAGACTGACTTCCCAGAATGACTTCTGAACTATTGAAATTTCTTTTTCCCAACTGGATTAAATTGCTGAATTCATAATTGAATAAAAGCAAGAGAGAGAGAGAAAAAAAACAGCTCAGTTCTTTATCTCAGTAAGTGGCGACAGAGAGCAGAAACACTGAGAGCCGGGGAAGCTGATTTGCTGCCAGGGCGTTTTTTGGGTAAATCAGCACAGAAAATGAAAATGACTCATTTCTTTCCTCCCCAAATGCCACTGATGTGATTTCATATTCATGTAGAAGCCATATAGTATTTGATAAGTCAAATACATTGCATTGTTAAGGTCGTGTCGCCGCTGAGGACCCAAGGGAGATTACAAGTTGGGTGCTTTTTTAATGTGCATACACAGATGCTAAATTGAAGTCAGCGAGCCTGAGCTGAGGAAATTAAATTAAACGTGAGGCATCTGTGATGTTATTTAGAAATGGTGAGAGCTGCAGATACAGGGGGCAGCCCATGCCAAGGCCTTAAAAAAAGAAAGAAATAAGAACCAAATTTGTGCAATATCTCTTTTTTTCCCCTCCCATGGCGCTACAGTAGGGAGGCAGTTGGCACGCCTTTTGCTACACTGTTGCTTTGACTTTATTCCATTTATTTTTCATCTATCTGTAAATGCCTCCAGCGTTTTCCGTCTGGATCAGAAACTGTCTGTCCATTTTCTTTGTTACAACACTGAGATTACCGTGCAGCGTGTGCCTTGCCTCACAATCAGAAGGGGTTCAACTTTTCAAGTGCTTTACAGGCGGATTTTGGCTTTCCAGGAAAGCGCCACGCTGGGCGCTCCCCAAAAACACAGCAGGTAGCTGCTGGCTTGACAAGGCTGGAGCATTCACTCCCTTTCTCCCTTTATTACTTATGCCAATATTAAGCTGCCCATGTCGCTATTACAACAGGTTTGCAGGTGATGGTTAAGGCACCTGTTGAAGAGGTATTAGTGTTTAGTGGGTAATAGAGGAGCTACATATTAGCAGCAAGCCAGAATCAAAGAGTTAACAGCCATGCTAGCAGCTCTGCGGGGCTAATAACAGCATGCTAACAAGCTCACAATAACAACATGCTGATGCTTAGCAGGATTTATGTTGACAATGTACGTATCATTTTAGCTTTTTGGCACGTGCTAACGTTTGCTAGTTAGATGCTATTAACTGAGGCTGATGAGAGTGACATTAGTTGTGAAGGAGTTTGATCAAGAACCAAAATGTAAGACAATAATAATTATCCTGAGAGGAATGAAAATCCATGGCAAGCAATCAAAAAGTTGTCGAGACATTTCTCCAAAAAAAAAAAAAGAATTAATTTGTAGTTCTGACCAGCAGACCAACACTGAAGCTAGCATGGTTAAAAAAAATCCTGAAGAAACTGATGAAATTACCTGTTAAATGTGCCCTTTTTTTTCACACCAGCCACCCAACACAAGGCTGCAAATCAAAGGCTACCGCCGGAGCTCTTTTGACTCACAGCCTCACTTCCTTTTCTACCCTTTTGGGTAAACAAGTAGTTATATTGTCAGTGTTACAAGACACGATTTTATTGCTGTAATCTTTGCCACCATGGAATCTCCAGCTCTTGACAATGTGAGAAAGGGTTCAGAAATCTAAAATAAAAACAGAAATAAAGCCAGAGATGAAAGAGTAGAGGCTGAAAGCCCTGCCTGCCGAGTATGTGCCGACTTCATTCCTTATCTTTTTCCTCACTCTCGCTATTTTTTCCCTGAAAAGAGAAGGAAAAAAAAAATTGTCATGATGTGATTTTTCTCGCCACCTATGAAAGTGTAAAGTTAAACTTCCCAACATCTTTCCGGTAAATGTGGCGAGTAAAAAACAAGGCTCGTGCGGAGAGGTGATCAATGACTGCAGAGATGGCGGGCGTCACGGAGCGCCTGATTGAAATGAGCCTCGCCAGAAAACCTGCCAGGTTCACCGTTTTGCGCTCGCTGTGCCCACTCAAGCCTCTGCCCATCACCTGAGAGCGGCGCGGACCAACAGCGCTGCTCGGGATCTGACAGGAAAATGAGCCACAAACCTGGTAAAAGTTTCTCGTACCTAAATAATCTTTCCTGCATCACACCGTGTTCTGCAGTCCCTGCGAGTCACGACAATGTTCTCTCTCACCTTTTTTTTTCCCTTCAAACCTCCAGATTACTGCTGAGTTCTCGGAGTTCATTTTCTCAGTGTGGAGCTCTGTGTAGGAGAAATCCCTGCAAACGTTAACCATTTATTTGCTTTAAAAAAGGCCGTAGCTTTTAATTCTTTATAATACAGCTCGCAAAATCTAGAATAAACAGCTGGCTTCATTAAAGTGTGAATTTCTGAGCCTATTAAGGTACAGAAACTCAGCAAAAACACCAAGATGCCACCCTAGAATTGATTCATTTCTTCTTTCCTGTTGTGATGTGTTTACTTCAGGCTTCTCTGCACTGCATTGTGCCTTTTCTTTTTTTTTTTGGTCTACTCTCTTTCACATTTTTGCATTTCACATCCATTTCCCTGGGACCTGTGTTCAGCACATTTTGTTCCCCGACCAGTCATGGTTTTAGGTAGAAAACACAGAGACGCCTTGTCACAGATGGCACATTTGTGCTGATAGCTGCAACCCCTGTGGTCTGCAGTCATGGTTTGCAGTTGCAGGGGGAAGTGATTGTGCGGTGTATGAATAAACGCTCCTCCTAATCTTCCATCCAATCTGCAGAAAATCAAGATCAGAGCCACTGAACCAAATCTTTGTTTTCTCTGCTCCCCTCGGTGCTCCTGAGGAGCGGAGCTGTCAGCGACGAACACAGAAGACGGGGTGAAGAAGAGAGAGGCGAGGAAGGGAGAGCAACACTGAGGGAGAGGCATGCGGTGAAAGTATGAGGGGAAAGAAAAGTGGGAGGGAGAGAAGACGGACGGAGTAACACACTGCGAGCGCCGTCTGAGGATGTTTACGAAGCCAGAGAAATGACCGGGGAGGAAACTCTCGCAGAGTGGTGAGAGAAATGAGCAGGAGGTAAGCGGGGAGGATAAGAAGGAGAATTAAGAGAATCCTCCACAGCCAGATGGTGCCACTGGGCAGGAAATGGTGTCGTCTGTGCTCCGACGCACTTTTGCTGTGATTAAAGACATGAAAAAAAAAAAAAGAAGAAGAAATGAGGCAAAGATCCATATGCAGACATGATAAACAATGTGCGTTAAACAGCAAATCCTCTGCTGAGGCCGCTGACAAAAATTAGCTGACGAGCAGGAAACGTATCAAATGAGCCAGAGAGGCAAAATGAAATGCTCATCCTGGACACGAGCAGCCCAGCTGAGAGGCAAAACTAAACTTTTCTGCTCATTAGCAAAGGTATATAGTGCATTCATCATTTATTTGAGCATCTCTCCTGGCCTGTAAGTTGTAAATAAAATGACATTTATTGCATTAAAAATGAGGTGAGCCACCTTAAATGTGATACTGTCAATTAGAAGTTATGCTAGGCTG
Source organism: Ctenochaetus striatus (assembly GCA_034780835.1). Classification (NCBI taxonomy): domain Eukaryota; kingdom Metazoa; phylum Chordata; class Actinopteri; order Acanthuriformes; family Acanthuridae; genus Ctenochaetus; species Ctenochaetus striatus. The sequence goes on along the minus strand of JAUZTA010000019.1, from coordinate 10,873,361 downwards.
AGATCTATTAATCCCATGTCATATGACCTTTTTATAGCTACAGTTTTTTTACTTTTTTGCCTGAAGGCAGGACCCAGCACCTTCTTTTCGCCTTGGTTAAAGTTCTGCTCAAACACCTGCCACTCAGTGTGTCCTGAAACAGCTTTCTGCAGTAGTTTCCAGCAGAAATAACAGCCAGCTAGGCAGAAAAACTGGGGGAGAAAAGAGAAAATTACTGTTTTCCTTTGTTGCTGTTGTGGTTTTGAACTCTGCTCTAAATACATACAGCAGTAATATGTGTATTTGTCTAAATACAAAATGAAATTATTGCAGATATCACTTCATAACTGACATACATAAAATAACACTAACATCAAATGTTTGAATCTTAAAGAAAAACATGCTGCTGAAGCGCAAAAGGACTAATTTGTCTTTGAGGTTACTCTGACCTATTTCAAGTTAAATATGCTGCTTCCTCCCTTAAAATAAGATACAAGGTTAAGCGAGTATTAATCAGATTTTAGCTCTTTTGTGACATCTTTTATGCATTACAAGGGGTGATTGATAAGTTCATGGCCTAAGGTAGAAGGAGAGGAGATTTGCAGCTCTCATTACAAGCACATGTGGTTCAACTCTGTGAGCGACTGTGCAGAAAGTTTGAAGTTAAAAACTTTGGTTGTGTGTCTGTATTGTATAGCTGAATGTAACACATCAGCTTTGTTAGTGTCCAGAAGATTGACAATGTGAGCCTTTGTGCAGCATCTCTCTTCTTCACCAAACTGTAAGAAAGAAGGACAAACCTTTTGTTGTCGCCTTTAAATCCTCGTGAACATATTTGGGTGAGACCTTGAGACGGAACTTACTTTCATTTCCGACGATTCAAAACTGAACTATCACAAAGGTTATCGATTTAAAATTCTCTGCATAACATCTGAAGGAGCTGAACTGCACATGCATGTGATGAAAGCTGTAAAACTCATCTCCTCCTACCTTAGGCCATGAACTTATCAACCAGTCCTCTGAAAGATGTAAAAAGTGAGAACTTCAGCGTGCGACGCAGCTTCATAGATAAACAAGTGGCAAGTTATTCCCGGCTTCTCGCCGTCTAAAGACAAACACATAAATGCTAAAGTTTATCCTTTGAATCCGCACTACTTGTTGTTTTTCTTTTCCTTTCGGGTTCTCTTTGCTCAAATCAAACTTTCATGAATAGTGACAGCTAATAAGCTAAAGTAGAAGCTTCCTGCTGGCTGAGAAGAGCTTTTTGTTTAACCCCGCCTCAGTGCTTCACAACTACAGAGCCGATAACTTAATTTCATAACTTAAATCCAGCAGGAACGCTGACATCTATGCACATTTGCTGCACCTGCAGGGTCGAATGTATAATTCAGCATTTCATCTGAACCTTTGTGGTTGGGTTGATCGTGAACGGCTCGGTAAGTGGACAGAAAACAAGTTTAAACAGAGATGCAGAACTCAGGGATTAGCAGGATAAGTCAATGCTCAAGTTTTGCTCTTAGATATTGGAAAAACAGACAAAAGTTAAAAGCGGGAGGCACAGATTTGTCCAAAAAGGGGTCCAGCTTAGGGGCGAAAGTGCGAAGGTTCAGGCAGAGGGTCATGCTGTCAGAGCAGATGGCTTCAAAGTAAAGGCACAGGCGCCATAGACAACCTGGCAATGAACAATGAATGCAAGTGGGTCGCCATATATACTGCAGGGCTGTAGGGGGGGTTGAGACGGGCGAGCAGGTAGGTGGAGAAGGTCAGCTGCTGGGGATGGAGGTATGGCAGCGAAAGCAAAGCAGGCACGAGAAACGTGCGACCAGGAGTTGACTGACAATGTAACTAAAGTTTTAAACGCATGCAGAGTGCGAGGTTGGACTGCATTAACAGCACGATACCTGAGAGGTGCAATGCACTGCAACTTTTGAAAAAAACACATGGAAGACAAGGACATATTTGGCTGTTTTTTCTCCATCAGCTGCATTTTCTAAATGCTGTGCATGTGTCCTCATATAGCCTAAGATGTTTTTTCCATTTGCTTGTGTTTTGTCTATTTGCACATGCTTTGTTGAGCTTTCAGGGGCAGAATACAAAGGTGAAAATGACTGAAATGCCTCATTCAAATCTAACCCATTCTGCTCTGTTGTGTTTTGTGAAATGTTGATTATTTTATAAACTTTAAAACACATAAACACCGTCTTTGATGCAAATACTCTTTATGAGTATTCAGTGCGAATGCTCGTTGAATGTTTCTTATCGTTATAAGAAGTAGAAATAAATTCCATTTCACGCATTATTAAATCACTTAAAGGAAGATTCTTTAATGCTTTGGTGTTGTCAAGATTAAATGTGTATTTAATTAAAAAATATACATAAATATGCAAAAAAATACATTCACCAGATTAAAAAAATGTAAATGTGCTCATCACCTGAGCAAGACTTCCTTGAAAAATAATATGATATTTGAAGCTGCAAAAAGGTTTGCAGTGCATCGCTTTGTGGCTTCAAGGCTACACGTTCACAACTGCTAGAGCTTTTTTTTTTATATATATATAAGTGTGCCACTGTTTGGTTTCTACAGAGAGTACAGTTTTTATTTACTGTGGTTTGACCACATGTGACCTCTGCAAATACTACACAATCAGATGTTTTATCAGTGCAATGGATTGTATTTATAATCGTCCTCTCTGGCTCTCTTTGTGATTCTGAAGCATTTCGGCGTAGATTCTCTGTCTGTATCTCCTCGTAGCTGAAACATTCAAACGGACAGAAAATAAGCATGTGAGATAATAGTAGCGTGCACCGCCAAACATGCGCGCTAATTAAACGGCACGAGGCAGCGGTCAGTTGATTTTGTGCCACATGTCGAGGACAAATGGCGGAGAGCTGAGTGGCTGTTGGATGTTTTTTAAAAAACAAAAGGTTTACTGAGGTGAGTGTGAGTCTCTGTACCCTGTTTGTGTGTGTGTGTGTGTGTTTGCTTTTCATTGCCCTGCCTGGCACCGCTAAAGTTGCTGGATTGAATTAAAAACTCGCTGATGTTCACGACTGCTCATGTTTTAGCTTTATGAACTTGATCATTTTTAATTAGAAACCACTTTTTTCTGCCCCCTAGTGGCTTTAAAATATCAAGCAAACACATTAAAACCCACATTACTCGACACTTCTACACACTTTTTTTTTTTTTTTTAACCTCGGTTCTGCTCCAAAAGCTAAAAGATCAGTTTTTCCATCCAGCATGAATTGCAACAACGCCGTTGTTCGCTGTTGCAAACACACTTTCAATCAGACTCCATTCAGGACTCCACAATCACCTCTATCATTTACACAAAGCCTCCTCTTCCATCCAGCCGAGTGCTTAGCAAAGCATGATCTATGTGCAAATGCTTGTGTAAAGAAGCCTCAATAGCTGTCATGTCTTATTGTACAGAGCGGTTACAAACAGATTACCTTACATTCGTATTCCGAGCCTGCAGCTAAACAAGTCTGGAGAATATTTTCTCTCCCCAACCCCTCCCTCCACACTCTTTGGCGTCTTATCTGTAACACAGACGAAAGCCAGCGCCTCTCTGGGACGGGGACACATTCCACCACAAAGAGCAACACACTCGCCTTCACCAGCTGCATTTTCTTCCCCTTTTGTGTGTGCGGGGTTGTGCGGGTGTGCGCCGGACAGGAGTTAAATGGGTTGCCGAGTGCCAACAATGTGCGAGTGTGTGTCCTACAGCGAGGTTAAATGGTTCGTGGAACAACACCGCCCGACTAAATGTGTGTGTATGCGTGCGTGTACGTGTGTGCGTGTACCCACGCGGGCGTGCGCGCGTGCTGCTGTTGACAGATGCGTTTTTCTGCTGACAGCCGTGATCAACGGTGAGCACCCCTGGCTTGGCACCAAGCTATTACTTAATTCATTGACATTTGGTGTAATTGCTTCGGGGCAGTTTGCAGAGGAGGTACGGGGTTCTAATGGGATTAGATTAGAGAAATACAATTACCATCTCACATATAAAGGGAATAATCTTTGAGCCGCTCTGCAACTCTGGGGAGGTGGAGGGAGATGAGAGCTATTTGTATGGATATCTATATGTGCAGCTGTATGTGCAAGAATAAGTTAGAGGGAGAAAATAAGTTGTCATTCGTATATGTATGTGCACCTGCATGCTCCTGCAGTGTGTGTGTGTGCAGGAAGTTAGTGAAGGAGTGTGTGCACAGACACTCTCTCACTCTAGCTTTGGGTTTTTTCTTCTCTCCTCTCTCTCTGTCGGGGTTTATCATGGTGGCTTGCCATGGCAGCCTCAGAAATGGCCTGTCAGAGCTCTTGGAAATATCGATGTGCAGATAATGACATGTTGAAAGCCCCCTGAACCACCAGCTTGTCACCTGCTGATAATTGGTTCTTCTACCAGTTTATTGTCTCCAGCTGCACTGCTCATCACTGATATTCCTATTATAGAAACAGAGAAAGAGTACGAAAGAAAGAGACAGAGATAAATATGAACATTTCCGCGTGCACGCGCGCACACACGCGCGGACGCATGTGGCTGGAGGCTGCAGGTGCACATTAGCAAATGAGAATATGTGTATTTGGACTCATTAACGATGATTTGGCCCGTCCCTTAAGTTAGCCAAGGCGTACAGCGCGAAAACACGAGTTGTACTACATTTAAATGGTTGAAGAAAACACATGGGGCACTTTATTTATCTTATCGTGCCAGCGATGTTTCCAACTTTGCGGGTGCTGCGCGAGATAACCCAAGCAATCCTCAAGCTGTTTCAATATTTTAAACCATAATCAAACGTCTTTTGGCATTGAGAAGATTGCATTGAGTCCAGGCTTAGCATAACCACTACTGAAGCTTAATCTGCTGTGAAGGCAGAGCCTCTGTGTCGAGTTTTTTTTTTCTCTTTTTCTTTGGGAGATAGGAGAATCACATGTTACACAGCAGATATTGAGCTTCGGTGCTGGACATTGCCCTCCGGCTGCTATTGCATGGAATATAACTTGCCTTTTGTGACAAAAGGAAGCATTCTCTCACTACCTGATTTGCAGCATTGGCACGGAGAGCCTCTAGCTAAAGCTTTGTCATTTAAAAACCTGTGTTTGCATTTCCATTTCATTTTTTTTTTTTCTTCTTTCTGCTGTGTCAGTGGCTGTGTAGAAAAGCCGTCTGTTAAAAACCTTTCAACTTCTTAATACAAATCAACACATTTCTAAACTGTGGAATGGAGGAGAGACACCAAAAGCAGTCAATCGCCGTTTTGCGCTGCACTGTACAATTATCACTGCCTGGAAAAAAAGAGGAACATATAATAAAATGCAATTCAGCCTATTTCAAGTTAATTAGCAAAAAGCTTTTACATTTTCTATTTGGAATAATTGTAGGACTTTGCAGCTAGCATTAGCAGCAATTGCCATTTCTGCTGTAAAAAGAACATCACAGTACAAAAACACCTCATTACTGCTCTTGGAGGACGATCCAAAAGTTGGATTTCACTTGATGTACTACTAAAAAATAGTAATCATTTTTATCCAATCCCAAATACAGTAATTGATTACTCCTATTTCACCACTTGAAGGCAATGAAAACAAGTCGGAAGCTTTACACTGACATCTTTTGGGGTTGAATGATTAACCGTAATCCGGCCATATCTAAAAAGGAAGTGCAGTTTTTTGATTATCATAAAATGTGTCACCACACACTGTTATAAATGAAGCATTATGGTTATGCAGAGGCGCACTGGCCTACAATTATATTCTCCAGATGTCATATTTAGGTTCTTTTTACTTTCATTGAAAATGAAATGCAAAAATTACAATCACAAATTAAAATGTGGCTCATATTGCAATCGCAATATCTGTCATAATTAATTGCAACATTTTTATGCAAATTGTTCAGTTCTACATTTTAGCATCCCATAAAATTGATGTGGCCAATGTTTTTGCAAATGATGTATATTTATATCCAGCAGATATGAGCAAATTATTACTTATTTAGATGTTTGAATGTGACTGATTTGTGTCCATATGGCAAATAGACAGCGAGTTAAATACTAACTACGTACATTTTTCACCTATTTGGAATGGACAAGCTTTTAATAGGCCTGTAAGACCAGAATGCAGGTGCGAGATGTACAACAAGTCCGAAAAAGAGACAAAAGTTTAAACACTAAAAACAGCAGCTTGGCAGTGATGGAAGTGGGTTCATAAGAGTTGGGAAAAGGAAGTAAAAGAGTGATTTTGAGGGCTATAAAAGCAATACAATGAGCTGAGAGACGCCAAAGTGCTTTGCAAAGTTGAGGAAAAGTTTCTGTAGGTTGATTAATATCCCATTTAAAGTTACAACATTTTGTTTTTATTGATACAACCCAATTATAATCAGGGTTGCCCCAATATGAAATAAAACCCCTCCTCTAAAACTGTATGTAAATCCAATTTCTTCTATTTCCAG
>JAUZTA010000019.1:10733106-10755490 GCA_034780835.1 Ctenochaetus striatus | reverse complement strand
GAATGAACCTCATCTGAACAAAAAACTCCAAGGATGCCTGTGCTTCAACGCTGCCTCTTGTGGCCAAACTAGAGGACAGTTAGACACACTTAAAACCCAGAAGGACAATGTCTGGGCTCTATGTGGCCTGTATTGATCATGTTCGGCAGCTTAAAGAGCCACTCAACACAATTATATTGGTGAGATAAGAGTAAGTTTTCTTAGCCTTATGAAAGGAGAGAAGGCCTGAGCCAAGACGGGATACATCTTTAAAAAAACATTTTTTACATGGTGCTTGTTCTTAGCTAAGAAATAAAAAGGTCATCTCAGTTCAGACTAAAATGTCTCAATAAATACTGGATAGACTGCTATAAAACTTGGCACAGACAGTAAAGGCCCTCACAGATTAATGCTCACAGATTCTTTGAATATGTAATGCCAAAGTCCTTTTTTTTTTCTTTGAATATATACATTTTATTAGAAATCCACAAGTTCAGAAGTCTTTATCTGAGTTTGTTGTGTTCATTCAAATTTTGCCCGAGTCGTCTTCTCTACTTTTCACAGTCGCTAACTCCATTTCTAATAATTCAGACACCAAATGAATGCACTATTTAATTATCTGTTATTGATAAACCAAATAAGACAAAAAGGCAACTATTATATTAGGTATTTAATGAAATGTCTGCAAAGCCGCTGGTTATGCAAACTAACATTTCCTCTAGCACCATCTGCAATTTAAAGCTCACTTGGATCAGATATTTTCATTTTTTATTAACAAGGTAGCCTAATGACTTTGGTAATCCTCTATCTTTTCCTCTAGCACCACCACAAGGCTGACATTTGTGATCCAAATGAAATGTCTCGACAACTTTTGAATGGATTGTCATAAAATACATTATTTACATGCATGTTTCAGAATAAACTGCAACATTACAGGTGATCCAATACTTAAGTTTGTAGCCTGCAAAACTAATGCAATTTCAATAACCCATATCTACAAATGCTAGCATGCTAACAAGCTAAACTTAAATGGTCAGCATGGTACATGTTATTGTTAAACATGTTAGCACTGATATCGTCTGTTAGCATACTGGTATTAGCATTTATATCAAAACAATCACAAACTGCTAGCATAGTTCAAAGACATTTCTTTGATTGCCTTCTTTGTTTCTTTGATCTTTCCTTTTACTTTGTTTTTTCCCACAAAACACTGTGCAATTTCTGTTTTGAAAAGTGTTGCTTAACTAAAAGTTTTGCTCGCTTCCTTAAAAAAAGTCACTCTAAGGTAAGCTTGGTCAGTATCACCATGAATAAATGGAAAAACCTTAGAATGGAAAGTCCTGACAAGGGTTTGTTCTCACAGCAGTAATGGTTTGCATGGTTCCACAATGAGGGATCTTTACTGTGACCTTTCTGGGCTTGAGATTTTGCTCCCTTGCCTCAGACAGAAGAGATAAATGGGTCCGTGTCCACTCAGGTTACCAACACAAGTCCAATTATTTTGTCTTTGCCCTCCAATCTGGTTTGCCTTTTTTTGCTTTTCCTCGAGCGTGTGATCAAATCTGTGCCCGCTCCTGGAATCTTGGCTCAGGCCATCTCTCTTTTCCACACCATGTTTATTTCATAAAGAAATCTAAAATATCAGAATCATCAGATGAGTGCATGATATGAGATAGCAGCATGGTGCAAAAAAGTGCTGATGCTGTCGAGCCCCTTTTATTCTCTCCATAGCTGCACCGGTAAGCGATTCATATTTTGCTTTTACGGCGGGTCACAGTCGTGATTGTCTCTACAAGGACGACAAATCGGCTTGACAGAAGGGCCTCTTTATTTCTCTGCATATACACAAATAGTTTGAAGATACTGCACACTGTACGTGCAGAACCACCGTAAAAGTCCTATAAAGCTATATTAAATGACTAGATGTGTATTTAAGTGATGATGTACACCACAACTTGTGTTGTTTGAATAAGAATGTGTGAGATTTAAGTTTTGCACACATATGCACATGAAATGACATGCACAGTAGGGTTTTATTGTCTCTCTAGATGCTTTTGCTATTACCTAGTGTGAGTTGTGTGAGTTAAGTAGACTAAAAATACTAAAGAAAAAGTTGTGTTATGAACAAAGTTGGTTTTGCAATTGCTAACTGTGCAATCTGAAGATGTTTAACAGACTTAAACAATATTAAATGATACTCAAAGATGGAAAAACTTGCAAGGATGCAACATTTAAAATACTCGTTGATACTTTTTGATGGAGCCAAACTAGCTGTTTCTCATCATTTTGCTAAGCTAAGACAGCTTTTCTGACTGTAAATTCGTATTAAACAAACATGAGAGTGGAATTGATCTTTTCATCTGACTTTCGACAAGAAACGCAAGTAACCATGTTTTCCTAAATGTCAAAACACCGTTTATTCAGTACAAGGTCAGCTACTTGTTCTGTTTGAACCAAGGTAAAGTTGCTTGGTGAGACATGTAGCCTCATATCCTCAGATAAAAACCTTGGCATTTATGATAGATTAATATTTCCACAAGTCCCCCTTTTTGTACGATATGCAGAAACAGTTTTACTCTGAAGTGTGAAAGATCCAGCTGACTTCAAATCAGCAGGAAAAAAAAAAGTGCTAATAATGTGTTGATTTCCAAAGCATTTTGCAGATATAAAAAGTACATTCGGGGAAAAAAAAGTCTTCAAAACAAATTAACCCAAGGATAAAAATGTTTATTGCACACACTGTGACTTGGACATTTATGAGAACTCCCCAGTGATTTTTTTTTCTCCATAGAGAAACAGCTGCAGAGCCAAAGGTCCATAATTTGGCATGAATGAACCTGCACCCCCCTTTTGCTTTCTAGATCATTTTTGCAGGTTGTGAAAGCAAAACCACCCAGGACACCGCAAAGCAATAACTGCAAGGACAAGGTAATATTAGCTTTTATATGAATTGTATACAAAGACGGGCATTCGCCACAGGGCAAATTTCTTCTTCTTATTTTACGAGACCTATTTTACTGTATGTCCAAATACATTTGGGAGTGTAGCAGGTCTCAGTGTCTACTTGTTCAGCATAGTTTTTAGTCAATTTTTTCTCTCAGATTTTCTCTTGATGTGACTCAGCCGAGGTTTCTCAGAGAGCCATCAAAGCAATCTTAGCCTCTTCATAAAGGTGTGAGGATTTGGGTTACTCCTCACTACTTCTTACTGTACCCACAATCCTCCCTTTTGTCTTTTTTTTGTGTGTGTTTTCGGGGTTAAGAAACTCAGCACGTATTTGGCTTCTTAACAATCTAACTTTCTGCTCACCTGTGGAGGTTTTCCTGGATTATAATTCTTTGTAATAAATGATCAAAATGCTGGAGTCTTTATTTCAATGCATGACCTCTTTTATCGGCTTATATAGTGAATTTGGTTTTCTGTGCGGCATCAAAGGTGTGTGGGCACACCAGCACGTTCTTTGATATACTGAACACATAGATTCATGGCAGGCAGCAGCACACACACACACATAAAAAAAAAAAAAGCCCCATCCAGGACATCTGTGCCTGAGCGCTCAACAGACACGAGCTGGATTCAAATCCCGAGCAGCCAGCAGAGTATTGATGTAGTGAGCAATATTGAAAGTAGTTTGCTGAGTGTTCTGAAATAAGCGGTCAAAGGAAGGTTGAAGCACAATCACTGCTCTAACAAATACAAACAAAACAAAAAAGCTCTTTTTTTTTTAAAGGGAAATTACTTTAGAAGAGCAGTTTTGCCACATGGGCCTTTCAAAGCACTGTTCTAATTGAGGGACCCCAAAAAAAAAAAGCTTTGCTCAGTTTGGAAACAATTCAGAGAGCGATTTGGAACAAGGGTTGAAGCTAACAGAAGAGCTGAAGCAGGAAACTGACATTACATGTCGAAACATCAGAGCTGGGACCAGAAGGACAAGGCACCCAGCAGGACTCGTGGGATATGTGGTCACAACTAGTTTGGAAAATGTAGCCAGAGTGAGAAATGATGAGAATCAGACAAATCAGAAATGATATCCTTGACAGACAGCTGACAGAGCTGGTGTTGAATAGTGAGGACTGCATCAACTTTTCTTACACACCTACGATCACTTCTTGGTTAAGGATGCTAAATTAACAGTTATAATAACAGCAAATCATCATGGAAGTATTGGACATCGGTGTTTCTGATATTTTCAAGACCTCAACAAACTATTTTGGACCACCACCACAATTCTCATGACCTTCTTAAAGGGTTTAGAAACTTTTGTCAACTGCAGGTTTGGAAGTATCCATGGGAACTTCCCATTTTGACATCCTAGCCTTTATGATTTTGCGAATAATGCCTTGAAATGCTGCAAAGTAAACTTGTAGCTTTTTTCTTATTGTCTGTGTTTGTCCTTTTAAGGTTCTCTAAGTCCCTTTATTCTTGAAAAAGCTGGCCTGCTCTATTAAGTGCCAGCCCAACCAAAATACAGTTTATGCTTCCATCACTGCTGCAGGGACTCGTGAGCACATTACTTCCTGTTGTTGTGGCTTTAAAGCAACAAACCTGATCTCTACCCACAAAACAACATTTGAAAAGTTTCAAATGAGGCAAAACCTGCTTTCCTATCTGACCCCCTTTAAACAAAACTGAAGTGCTTGTGGGTGGAAAGATGAGAATTAACTCTGGGGATCATGCTTTTTCATAACTATAACATATGGTGGACTATATTGAAACGGGTTGAGAGAACAGGTGGTCACTTTGCGAGGAGGATGAGGTGAATCTGTCTGGCAAAGGAGAGAGAAAAATATTGAAGACGACTTTTTAACCAGCAAATCAGGGCAAAAACAAGACTCAAATGATCAAATCCTGTTTTTTTTTTAAATTATTTCTCTAATTACAGCCAGCAAATCATAGTTGGATTTAAAAGTATTACCATGAGTATTTCTGTGGAGATTTTAATAATTGTCTGCATGTGTTTTATTCCAAGATAAGTCTGTAAATTAATAAATAATTCCTATTTTTCCTTGTTAAAGCATGCGCCGAGGAACTATTCTTGGCGCTGTTTAATTGACACACCTGAATGAGTCGAGCCTTTCTCGATTCGCAGTCTAAATTACTGAGTGGGTTGATGAATTTCGTTGCACGGTTTTTTCCTGCAATGAGGAGAGCGCGGTCATGATTTGATAATAAGTAAACTCATTACTGCACATGTACAGGATTTTCTATTAAATGGGGACTCATCTCAAGTATTAGCTGCTTCATTCTTACTCCTTTTCACACCAACCCTCCCCCCCTCCACCGCAGCCCAGACCCCCAACCCTCCCACTCGGCTTACACGCAGACATCCTCCTTTTCTTTCTTCTAATATCTCCCTGTGAGCAGCCGTGGGGATGGGATATAGCCCGTGGGCACTGATTTCCCTGAGCAAGCAGCCTGCGATTGCACAGTAGCCTAATAAACCTTGAAGTTTATATTTTATCCTTCCCCATCTGCTTTCTCCTCCCTCAAATTTCGAATATACTGTATATATAAATATACATATTGCAAGTATAGCCAGGGCTAACATACATTATATCTCTGGCCAGGCATTAATATTAGATTTTCTTGAAGGGAAAAGCAAGTGTGTTATTCTTCCGTCTTTGTAGTAGTATCAAATCAATGCTAAAGGTGAATTCTAAGGTTGTTTTTTAGTGTAATTACTTCTTAAATGTATTACTTTTTGCCTGGATGATAAGATTTATGTGTTGTTTACACAAATAAGCTGAAGGACATGATAGACAAGTCTGATTAAATAATGATAAAGAAACAAGGTTTGTCTATTCATTTTCAAAAGCGGCATGTTTCATTACCTCTGACTGTCGACTTTACGCACAAAGCAACAGTTGGATGAGGCATATGGCAGGCAAAGTGTGGGCAGTGTTGTGTGGCACTGCGTCAGTGTACACAGATGTTTAGAGCGGAGAAATCATAACAGAGAGGAACTTAGTGTTAAGTAAAATCTATAACTTCTACGATTGACATTGTAGATCATGTAATTGAGATTTTATCATTTAAAGATGGGATGTATAATTAAAAAGAATAAGAGAATCCACTTTTTCTCCGTAGAGAATAGGTCAACTGTGTACAGTGTGTACAGGTTCATTTAATTAGTGTGTGTCCTCTGGTTGGCTGTGATCGTTGATGCTCTGTTCCCGATACAAGCTATCGATAACATTGACGGTGTTGATGAAACTTTAATTGAAACTGCAGTTGCTACACTGTTCTGGCGCTAACTCATTGTCTACATGAAGAAAATCTCCGTGAACAAAGCACCAACCAGGGGCTGAAGTCAATACCACTGCGGCTGTGATTGTGGCAAGTTCATGTCAGACAAGAAGCCAGTCAAGACAACACCGTCCAAACAGTGATGAGTACGAGTCAAGTAAAAACAGAAAATGATTTAGGTTGTGTCCTTTAGGACAATCTGACAAAATCAGATACATCTGGAATTAAAGGTTCAGCTCAGATTAATTAACAAAAGTGTGCTACTCTAGAAATATGGATATCTACACGAAAATTTGTCATTTTTTTGGTTGTTGGTCTATGCTAACTAGTTCTAAGTAGTATCTAGTATCCAAGTTTAGCATGTTAGCATGCAAGCGTTCGCACGTATGGATGATGGAAATGGGAAAGTATTGAGTCACCAGTGTTTTTACAGTTTATCCAGTAAGAAAGCATGTGTGTAAAGAACATTTTATGACAGTCTATCCAAAAGGTCTCAAGACATTTTGACATTTTTTGCATAACTTTTGTATCGTTTACACTATATGGGTACATCTTTATCAATAAACCAGCCTATGAATTCAGTTTTTGCCTTCAAACCGAAGAAGTTTATGGCTAGCGTGCTCTTAGCTAGCTACTAATTCTACAGCTAATGCTACAGTTATCACTCCAGGAAGTCGGCTCTTGCCTGCAGCTTCAACGTCCTATATTTCTGATAAATTAGTAGTGACATTTAAGTTGGTTTATACATGTTTGATATGATACAGGTTTATATTTTGATTTGAACAATGTAAGTAAGAAGGACTGTTTTGACAAGACAGAATTTAACATTTTTTTCCTTGGGAAAGCACACACACGCAACACTGAGACACAATAGACAAACTTAACTCAGTAGAGACAAGAAAATTCATACCGTGAGCAAGGACGGAGACAAGGCCAAGTCCGCCTCAAAAGTCGGAGAAAAAATCCAAGAATTTCTCAAGACCAAGACATGGATTTAAGTACTACAACAGTGGCCCAGCTATTCCAACTACCTTTCCGTCTGTGCTCCTGGCTGAGGCTTCACACACCTGACACCTTCTTAAATGACTACAAACAGGTGCCAGTCAGGCTGCTGGACCTTGTTTTACTTCCTGTACAGCCCTAATTTCCTGTGTGTACAGCACAACTGAATGTGTTTAACCGACAAGCACAACTCAGAAAACAGCCCCTTTCCAAGTGGCAGCAGTCACAACAACCCCTCTGAGCGAGCGTCTTCAATAAAACGTGAGGAATTATGTGCAGGGCGCCGTGCATCAATCATATTGATTCTCCAGGCCTCATCATCCTATATAAAGTCCTTAGTATAATAATGTTGTCAGTGGATTTGGTGCGAGGTGTCTTCACACTGCCAGTGTCAGTTCATTTAGATGCTCCCTCGGAGCCCCGGCAGCCATCATTGCTCATAACCACCGTGTCAGTCAAAGACGGGGGCAGAAACACAGCATCCTGCCCATCGGAGGTGCTAATTTAATGACAGAAAGACGCCACAGCTCCATGTGAGGCTGTGTTAAATGTTGTTTCCACGAATACTAGATGTGTGACTTGGGCAGGGGGAGACTGTAATGGAGGCAAACTACTTTTGACAGTCTTGACTGTCAGTTTGCTTTCATTGTAAAGTACATTCGCAGAGACACACGCACCCTTCAACAGCAAGCGACTGCTCGCCCCTGAATCCCTCACTTGTCAAATGTTATTTTGAGACAAGCATGTGGGATTTGTGTTTTGATAGCAGAGCCTCAGATGTCACTCTGTGTTGATCATTACAAGAGAACTTAAAATCTTTCGGAAAAGGAAAAGCAGGAATTATGTATCACAGACTTAAAAAACGGCAAGCATCAATAATATTCGCTGTCAAAATGTGGAATTAGGACTTTGTGTTGCTTCAACAGCTAGATCTCTTGCAAACAGTGTACATTTCATTTAGAAATATTTGAAGAACACGTCCAGCATTGGCCAATTTTCTTCGTTCCAAACCTGCATTTTATTTCATTGCCAGGTGCACATGGTGAGAGACAGCGTTCGTTCTTCCCTCATCAGGCATTCATGAGATGTATTTATGGACTGACAGTCAGGAAATAGGACACAGGAAAACATGTGCAGCCAGTACATTGTGGTGTCTGGAAAGGATGCAGACAATTTTCAGGAAGTGTTCATCACCACAGTTACCATGAAAAAGCCCCTGTAGACCTCAGTATGGCTGCAGAAATACAGTGTATGTCTGCAAGGCACATGGGACAGATTTATGCTCACGAATTGCACGTTTAAAATAAAATAATAATGAAAAAACTGATTTATTAATGACAGTTTTCTTTGTCTTTTTAAAATCTGAAATATGAATAAATAGAGGATACAAAGTATGTTTATTTAAAAGCTTTTTTTTTGCATGCACGAAATGCAAAAACCTTCTTTTTCAAATCCAAGGTGATTAAATTCTTTTTTTTTTTTTTTGATGTCGGGTCCTTGAATAAAAAGGCTCAGTATAATGATGTGAGCTCTACAACAAAAGCAAACCGCACATGATTCATACATACATATTTATTTGAGATCAAATAAATGATAAAGTGTATGATCAGGGAATGTTCACTGCTGATTTGTTTGTTCCTTATCTGGAGAAACAAAAAAAAACAACAAAAAAAATAGGGCGAGGAAGATATCCAACATTACAGTAACACACTCCCTCTTTTCACTGTTTTCATTTCAAAGTGGATTTAAACCATCTGGGCCCTCGAGGGGTTTTAACATTTCATGGACAAAAAAAAAAAAAATCATCATTAGAGGTTTCGTTATGCTTTTTGTTAATATAAGTGCCCTTCTTATTCTCTCACTTACACAAAAAAAACAGGCTCTAAAGTTACAGATTTAACAGTTTATCCTCTGCATGATCGTTTTCTGCCCCCCTCCCCACCCCCACCAACCCTCTCCAAATGTGTCCCACCCCAATTAGGATTGCGCAGAGCGGTGCAATGTTGTTGAAAAGCCCTGAGCAGTACGGTGGCTCTGAATGCCCAAGGTGTGTTATTATCTTGTATTAGTGCACCACCTGCCTTGCCATAATCATTAGCTAATTGGCTCAGTGCGTGTCTGGAAATAATAAAGAAAGGAGACATTTTACTCTGATTAAGGAGGCACATCGACCGAGTGAGAGCAAGACATCTACACCAAGGACTGTATTCACACCTGAGTGTCAGGCAGCATTGGTATGTGGCATCAAGGTAATGTTTTGTTCACATTTTTCAGGCATAATGGAGTCAAATACAATGAAATGATACAACCAAAGATGCCTATGTCCATGGACTTTTCTCAGATTTAATATTTAACAAAGGGAGAGAACAGCTGTAATAACAGAATGACATTTCCATTTGTAAAAAACAAAGCAGTAATCCGACAAACTCTGACTGGTTCTCATGTAACGTGTCCTTGCAGATATGTGTGTCTCAGCTTATGCAGCTAATTTAAAACATGATATGTTTTTAATTGCAACACACTTCCCTGTGTTTAAAGCTGCACTGCTCCATTTTGTCATAATAATAGGTCAAATGATTATGTGTAATGTGAAAGAGGTTGCTCGAAGTGATTAACTAGCAGGCGATTGTTACTCAACTCTGCTTTAACCCTCAGCTATAGAGCACTCCAGCATCTCTATGATCATTTAGGTTTTATGGCCTTGAATTTTTTCTGTTTTGGTTTTAGTTCTTTAAAGTCTCATTGACAAGCAAGAGGAAGCTGTTTTTTAAGGGGGAAAAGACACCAGTTCACCCACACTAAGCTTCCTTCCCTGCACTAAACAGCTATCAGTCAAAATAGCAGCTAGCTGATTAGCGTAGTGGAGCATTTAGCGGCTTGGTTTCCAGTTGGTTTAAAGCAAAAAAGGGCTAATCTAGAGTAAATATTAGACTTTTAGGTGGCCAGACACTTTGCATCAAAGCATCTTTAATGTTGCTGTAAGGAGGATAAAATATCACAGTGAAAAAAAAGTCTGAAAAACTCTCTCATTAAATCTGTATTTGCATTTGTGTGATTTTTAAATGCCACATCTTGAGCCCATTTAAAATGAGTCAAACATTATCAAGTGTGCTGAATATAGCCAGACTACATTTTTGACTCTAATGATGTCCTTCTACTGTCTGGACTTTACCCTTGAACACCTTTTTTTTTGCATTTATAGGTCTAATTTACATTAATGAAACAAGTCTTTTCCCCCAGCATTTAAATCAAAGGCAAAACTTTCACAGCCATTTGCTGATTCTGGTTACCCCTCTTTACCTTTTATACTAGTAAACTACACACAAGCCGAGCAAACCTCTTCAGTATAGGTCATTTCCTTTACTGACTGTATCAAAAGCGTTTCCACTTTTAAAGCATATACTTTGCACTGCAGGGAGGCAGCAAATACCCAAGGACCATGTTGAAATAGTCAAACTACCGCCCTGCTTGTACTTACACACAGATTTCAAACACCAGGTTTTGCTCCTCAGAAGAAAGGAAATGTTTTTTAGAAAAACCCAGATAGTATTCCTGCAATTTCCACATAGCAGGGATGAGCTCTGCCCTACTGGGCCGCTGCAGTGAAGGCTCTGCAATTCAAACAAACTTGTGGAGATGCACACTCTACCTTTGCACTGAGAAAGAGAAAGTGTTACCGAACAGTGTCTGTTCAAAGCAGGTGGCTTCAAAATACAAAAAAATAAAATACATATCATTTGGTCTAACACGGTTCGAGCAACCTTAAGTAATATACATAGACTTTTTCAACCATCCAAAGCGTTTCTCATCTTTAGTAAGTAAGAATAACATGTTTTAATACACTTTTAATGGAGAAACTGTGTTTGAAAGTGAATTGTTTCCTGCAGATAAAGAGAGTTTTATTAAAGCTGCAAAATTAAGAAGAGATGAGCTTGAACTTCCTCTTCTCACACAACACCTCTGCTCTTACTGCCTGCTTAAGATAATGCACATCTCTTTTGCATCGCATTATTCATCCCATCTGTTTCATTCTTACAGGAATTCAGTCAGCGTTTATGTTCTCATCAGGATACAAATATATTTGAATGTATAAAATGTGTTGCATTACAATTTACGATACTTAAGAATTACTGTATAATTAAAGTGGGATACATTATTTTTGAGTTTACACTGCTACATTTAAATGCTTAATTAGGGGTTATCTGATATGTCCAAGGATTTCATAACCACCCACCCTAAACACTGCTGCAGGGCCGTCTGCTCAGTCCCACATCGCCTCAGCTACAGAGGCCTTCTTAGGTCAGGGGATTGTTGTCACTGGGATAAATAGTAAAGCGAAGATGGCTAATTGTTTAGGTTGCTCTGGGGACTCCCCAGGCAGAGGAGATAACGTGAGTGCTCCACAGGGGCCTTATCAATGAGTAATGACCTTGGCTGTCTTCCTTCACACACAAACAAAGACACATGGCCATGCACAGGCTCCCTTCAGATGGAGAGTGACATCATTTCAAGGTAACCAAACGGTTAAGTGGGTGTAGGTTTGGTGAAAGGTGGTTTTAAAGGTGCTTTGGGAGGCTGAGGAGAGTGGTGGTTAAATTGTCCATTAGCACAGTTTGAAGATGGACTCAAGGGCTTTGGGAAACCTGCTTCACCAAAGAGTCAGATTGCTTGCTATCTGTTGATTTGGGAAAAAAACATTTCTCTTAAAAGCCTTTTTTTTTTCCTTTCTTTTTTCCACTCTGTCTGTACAAAAGGTCAAAGGTTATCGACTTGCAAGTTGAAAATGCAAGTTTGAATTGCCATGTATGTTGGAGTGGAACCAAACAAGAACGGCTTTTGATCATTTGACACCTTTACCAGCTGGTTAAGATGGGGAAGTCAGAAGTCAAATAAATGTTATTTTTCTTTTTGTAAATTGTGAATCACCATGATAGTGAGAGGTGCTTTACAATCACAAATGTGCACAAAAAATATTCAGCTCAGCAGCATGCAAGACTAGCTGAGGACAGTATCTGGACATGCAAAAAAAATGCACAAAAAGCCTCAGATAGCAAGCTCCATCCCCACAGAGCTGGAGAAAGGTCTGGTTGCTCCTAATGTCATTCTGCTTTATGGATGCAAATGGTAAAAGGCAGCCAGCAGAACGGAAGAAGGATGCCCAGCTGCACACTGATACTCACAGTCTTCATCCGGAGAGTCAAACTACACGCACACACAAAACCAAGCACATTCCTTTCTAGGCACAATGGAGGTAATAAATAATTAATCAATAATTAACAGAAGCATTATTACAACCCTCAAATCCGCCCCTCCCGTTTATGTTGTGTGATCACAACTTCAACTGGAGACTGTTTAAATGATCAGTGCTGCTTATTCTGGTGTCTCTGTGACTCTGTAACAGTACAGCGCTGCAACTGCATGAGAAACTTTAATAGATATGAGATGCCGTCGGGAGAAAGATAGGTCAGTCTGTTAATTGGCTGTTTTTTCTGCCATCAGTAACATCACTGTAACATTCAGCAAGAACATTGTGTTTGTTTGGAGCAACTGAAAACAAGCAGGTCAGTACATTACAACAAGAAAATGAACATTACTTAAATCTGACTGAGCTGTTTAGGTGCTTTGTTAAAAACAAGAGTAACAAAGTGTTTTTCTTTTTGGTGCCACTGTTAAAAATTTCATTAATGGACTACAAGCAATATCTCGAAACAAATTAATCGGTATCACAAATAATTATAGATTTTTCTTTTTATGACAAAGTAATCAAAAAAAAGAAAACAAAACAATTTTTTGCAAGAAAGAACACATAACGGACAGTATGTGTGTTCAATTTAAGATAATCTGGTGTCACCATCTTGTCACCTTACAACACCTGTATTCCCCAGACTGTCATGTTAGCTAATTTACTGCAAGCAATTTAGCTTGCTAGGTCCGGTTGGTTAAAGCAACAAAAGACAAAAACTTTGTCTTTCTTTACTGAGTTTTGTCTGCGAATCTCTGAGGAACAACTTCAGAGTCACATTATTCAAGATGAAACTCTAAATTAACCAGCTAGCTGCTGCTGTTGACATTAGCTCTTAACATTCCTTAGCAAGCTGGCTAGCTCATTAGCTAGTGATTATTCAAGAGCTAGCTTGCTGATTGCACCTCTTTCATTTGTCTTCATTCTGTCTGTCTGTCTCTTTGCTGTGAAACAACATGTAAAGTCCGATGAAGTCCACTTAAAAATGTGGATTTAAAAACTTAAATATGTAAAAAAAATTAAGTTTATTTTCATGCTTATGTCTCTAGCTAACTGAACACAGTTGCAGACCTTGCTATACTTGGCCTTGTGAAAATTTGCAGGCTGAACTATTTGTTTTTCTTTAAGTTTGCACTTCCTCTATATGTCATTGCGAATATGTATCAGTAATATTCTCCTCAGCCGCGCGTGTTGTGTCTTTATGACTGTCTTCTGTGTCCTGCCATTATACTAAAAGCTCTATCACATTATCAGCTTTATTCAAAGTGAATATGTAAATTGAAACTCACTGGCTGAATGTTAAAAGTAGAGCAGATAGAGGAGAGCTGGAAGGTAGAAAAAGAAACTGAGAAAAAAAAGAAATGCTACTGCTCAGTTGAAGCTATAAACCTCTTTTTTTGTTGTTGTTTTTCTTAAAATGTTTAATGCAGTTGCTGACAAAGCTGCTGGGCGCTGATTCACCCATAAAGGTTTTAAAATCCCACACAGAAACACTAACTGATAACCACAACACAACCCAAATTAGTGATTAAAAATGCATCCTCCATTAGCATAGATAACTTACTACAACCAAATGAAGAGGGTGGGGGTTGAGAAAGGGGGCTCTGCATGCTTATACCTCCAGTGTTGTTGCAAGGCCGCCTCGGCAGTTTTTCCTCCTTTAACCCAGTTTTCCTACAGTGTGTTTCACCTTGGAGCAAGCATTGAGACACTATTCAAATGGGGATAAAGTAGGCTGACAGTCGCTTTCCCCCCGCAGATATGTCCTGCTTCAAAACCTAAACATCTCTCCTTGCTCCCGGAGAATAAATAAAGAAATAAATTGGCGACAAGCAGAAGAAGGAGAAATACTAGCGCTGCTGCATCCTCCGGAGGATAACAAAAATAATGCCTTCATTTGCTGCAGGGCCTCCACTTTGCACCAAGTATAGACATGGCTTTAATGGCTGTAGTATTTCTGATTGGCATCCTAGGACAGCCATTTGAATTATTTAATAGAGCTCCCATTCCCTTAGTGGAGTGAGAAAAAGAAATATGTTTGTTCTTGCGTGTGTGTTTGTGTTATTGGGAGTTTCTACCATGCCTCACGCTTTATTGTCTTTGCTTTGGCATTCTCTCAGGCTTAACTTATGTCAAGTGAGGCTATTGTTTTAGCAAACAACTCAAATGTCACTTCTTTCTGCAGAGCAGTAAAAACAAGTAACATCTCAAGAACGAAATAACCCTGGCGATGATTGCACGGCGCAATCTAAAAACTGCCTTTTAATATTTTTGACGATAAGATGTGAAATCAATCAAACACTGAACACACTTCATCTCTCGTTTCTCCATCGCAGGTGCCAAGAGGTGAATCAGTCAATCCGAGATCGCATTGTAGAACACAGAGAGGTTATTGAAGGGATCCGGGCGTTTGGGTTTTCATGAACCTGATCTATTGCCAGCCACGGAAGAGACGGAAACAGAGAAAGAGGAAGATGAGTTCTCTGTGGTGTATCTCTCCCCAGAGTCTTGTGTGGGAATGTGCAGGTGTTACGAGATCTCCAGCTCTCCCTCCTGTCAACATTCTTCAACTCACTTGCTTTTTCTATTTTCCGGTCCTCTCTGTCTCTCTCCCCGACAGTGTGTATCAGAGATTCTGAATGACTTGAAATGAAATTAGATAAACCACAGCAAGTCAGCAAATCATATCCATTCCCGATAAATGGAATGCATTGTGACACGGCAAGACAACATGATAATCTCTTTCAGGGATAGTCGGCGCATCCGGAAGGTAGCCGGAATGTGACTCAAATATAAAAGCGTCTCGCTATCTGAGGGGCCGTTTAGATATGACCATCAACAGCTGGACACGACCCGTTTGACCAGGCCCCGTCTCAACCCTGACACCATCGCCTCTTCTACCCCCCCTCCTCCATCTCCACATCCTGTCTTTATCAGGACTGATCGCCTCAAGCCTGTCTGACCTTGGCAAGCAGATAAAACAGCAGACAGATAAGGAAGAAGGGGCCAGAGAAAGAACAGGGAGTGAAGGGAGAGCAAGCAAAGACGAGTAGTTTGCCATGAGATGTATTTTTCCTAAACTCTGGCTGTTTGAAAACCCCAATTTACATTGCAGGGGAAATCCTCTGGGAGGCTTTATGATAGATGAATAGGACTACTGTATCCAAGGGGAGGAGATGAAGTCTGGGATGACCCGCTTTTGCAAATTTGGCCCCAGGGAGAAGGAAGAGGAAGCTGGGAAACTTAAGCTTTTGCAGGGTGGATATCGCTGTTGAGCCCCTGAAATGACATTAGAGTGCTAAATTATCATGGTGTCATATTTAGGGTTATGAATTAGGCTTAATAGATGCAATTTCCCCCGTCAGCGGGTTACTTGTTAAGTAAAACAGTTTATTTAAACGATTATGTATGATCCAATAGTCTGTCCATACAAAGACGTTCCTAAGAAGTCAGATACTATTAAAATCATCAGAAAATAATTTCAGGTCTTGTTTCGTGTTAACGTTTTACAACCAGATGTTTCAAAAAATCTGGATAGTCTCGAATTACAAGCAGTTGTGGAACCTGAATTCTGTTCTTATGTTCAGAAAATTAGACCAAAGCTCAGTTTTGATTAGTTACAAACCCCAAACATTAGTAAAACACTCACATGGTGTTGCTCAGAGGGGGGCACAGTAGCTACGAGGACTACAGGGGTTCAGCCCTTTAAAATATTAAAAACTCTGGCTGACATGAATTATGTCTGGTTATTTTTTTACTTTTTTGTACCAGTATTGCCACCAATTATTTCGATGGTGACACAAACCTATGACATTACTGAATTAAAACATTTACAGAAGGCAATTAAACCATTGCTCACATGGTGCCTGGGGTCCAGGGATGTGGTGAACATCCAGCCAAAAGGCAAAAACGTGACTGCAGGTACCAAAAGGGAGAGGGAAGGGAAATCACTGGCGGCAAAGATTCAGACAAAACACTGCTGCTTTGACTTTGAGTGTCAGAAGAGCATTGGATACCTATTGGGTGCGATTTGCATAGTTGCTTAAGTTTTAGCCCATTTAAATGATGCAAAAATGATGAAATGTTAATCAAGCAGATTCAGGGCAGTTTTACTTCAGCCTTGTGTGTTGGTAACTTAAAAAAAATAGATTACTCTTGCTCTCACAAAGTGAAAGTTGGAAATAAATTGACCCTAAAGATAAAATGTGAATTTTGAATTCTATGAAATATAATATCTTTTCCCCCTTGGATATTCAATGAACTGCAGTTAAACTCAATTATCTTTCGTCCTGTCTAGATGGGTGAGATGTCAAAGACACTTGTTATTGTGACACAGGCAGAAAAACCGAAAGCAACTGTGACACAAAGAATCAAAACCTTTGATTATGACCATGGGTTATGACAGCAAAGAGACAGTTTGTTCAAGACGGACGCTAATAGCCGAACTGTGTGTGTGTCCATGTCCCCTTTCGGACACAGAGTAATGAGAAGTGACCCTTAATTGTGTTGTTCTGTTAAGGTGGCACGTCGCAAGCCAAGACAAACAGAGTGGAGAGGAGAGGCTTCACTGTTTATTCACAAAACCAATCAAAACTGGCTGATTGGAAAAAAATCTCCTATTAGAATGCATATGTGAACTTGGTGATTTCAGCATTTCAAACCGCTTGGTGCGACGTTGCGCTGTTGTTTTTTGTTTTTTGGCCACTATTATATGAACATTATCGGTTTAAGAGACACATCAAGACTAATGCTCAAAGTTCACTTGTCACAGATGGGAGTTCTTCTTCATGTGCATCCACTAAAGGTTAGCAGATTTTGCCCTGTGCTGTCCAGGGGGCCGAATTAGCTTTAAACAGTCTCACTGAGCTGGGGCTGTAATTGCACCACTCTTGGATGTGTTGCCCCATGGCCATACCGTTCCACGCTTCTGTTTCCTCCAATCAGGACAGCTGTTTCGCGGCTCCGATTGGGCGGTCGCTGTGAGGAGTTCCTGACCTTTCAGATGGAGCCCATGTGGCCCGATTCGGTTGGCTGGTTTACATTCTGTCAAACATGAGTCTGTGAGGCACAGAAAACTGCATCCCTTCCAGAAAATGTCAAACAGTAGTGGCAGGTCCTTGCTGGCACTGTACTGTGATATTATTTTGAAGAATCTTGGCAGAGGTTGACACATGTCTTGCGGTTGACCGGAAGAACTCTGATTTGCATTCAAAGTGCTTGTTCAAATAAACAACATTTGATGTGGTTCACAAGATCAGACATTTTGAGGAAGTTAAGAGAACAAAGTGCATAGTCGCTGAAGCAAAAATAAAGTAAAAACCCATCAGGGCCAGAGGGACCATGTATCTTAGAGCTTCGCTAACTCTCGACAGAGGGAGGGGATGTGGAAACAGGAAACGCCAATGCCAGCAAAAGCTCCAATTAGTAAGTTAATTACTCTTGTATTAATACTTTATTTGTGATTCATGGAACTGACTACAGGCTTGACACTTGCATTTCATTACTTCTGATGTGTGGAGATGAGAGTCTTGCCTCAGTCTGCCAAGGATGTGGCACAAGCAGCCTAATAAGAACATGCATCTATTATAAACTTCTATTTAAAAGTTCAGACTGTATCTTTCATAAGTGGAATGCAGTTATTTTTTGATTTATATATGTTAGTGGGTAAAACATATCATTTGGGAGCATATACATGTGTGTATTTCCTACAATAGAGCTCCATTAAGGTATGAACTTTGCATTTTTAAGTAAAGCAACTATTGATTGATGATTTGCTACCTGCATTGATGTCCCTCTCAAGATGTGTCGCAAAGAATTGTGCTGCAGCCACTTTTCTATGCAAATGTGCAAGCTCAAGTCCCGCCCACTGCTGTACAAGTCTCCTCCCTCTCTATATGACCCATGTACTTGCATCCCAAACATCATGTTGTGTGCATGTGCCTGAACAAGTGCATCTGTCAAAGCTCCAGTTTGTTGGATGCCAACCGCCTGTGCAGGAATTAAAGCCCATCGACGCACTTACAAACACATACACAAACACAAACATATCTAAGTGTGTCGTGCGATGGATTAAAGCACCAGGGATGGCTCTGAAAAACCACGCGTGAGGGTCTTCCTTACATGTCCTGTTGGACGGCTTCCAAGGAATGTTAAGTAACTAAAACCATTCATTAAGTACCATAATTAGCATACTCTGTGCTAAAGTGACATTTCCAATCCCTACCTGCAGAGCAAGGGTCTGGGCTTCATCCTCCGCCAGAGGTGTCATGTTGATCCCACTCCTGCCTCCACTAATGTCAGCATTAATAACCCGACATGATGTCATCGCCTTAGCTTATGTCCAGCAGGAGGTGCTGGGATCCGCCTGTGCCCGTTGATATGACGATTAATCTACCCAGGGTTGCAGCGCGGAGGGTTGGGCCTGGCCTGAATGAGTGGGGTCCTGTCTGATGAGAGACAAGGTGATAATTGCCTTTGTGTTGCTGGGGGAGAGAGGGCAGGGGCAGTCAAGGGCACCGCGGCGGCCAGCTATGGTAAATCTGTCACCGCGTGCCTTGCGAAGTAAAGCCGTGCACGTTGCAAACACAGACTGTGTTTGACTTCTCTGTTTGGTAGGCGTTAATGGGATGGGCCATGTGTTTTTTTTTTCCGCCTGTGTATGTGTGTGTGTGTGTGTGTCCGTGGAAACGTTCCTGTGTCTGCATGCATGGACAGCTTTGCTTGTTTGTGTTTACATTTGCCTTGGCCATGTTATCTTGTCTGCAGGATAAACTAAATGTGTTTTTCTTGTAAACACCATTTCAGCTTTTCTTATTACAGATGTGCATCAGTTAACTCAGTGCGGTTAGATGGTCATCTGTTGTCTGGTGGTCAAAACACAGTGTAAGACAGTGATCGTGATAAGTGGCTTTTGATAGCCCCACATGTTTAGAAATGAAAAATTAAGTAGAAATTTTGATGGATTTTTGCTCTAAAGCTGTAACATCAAGTGTTAATCTCTCCTATCACCATTTTTTTCATAATGCAGGCTGACAAACAACATCAAATTATAATCTTAAAAGCCTGACCTTTTAGGGTAAATATTTGAAAATGAGATGCATACGTTGTCAACGGCAGCTTAAGATTACATCTTTTACAATAACTTGCACACTAACATGTTTGCCTGTTTGTGTATGTGTGCCAAGGTAAAGAATGAAGCGGTTATGTGTGGTTTTATTGTTTTGCTATGGCTGCCTCTGACGCTCAAGGCCATTGTAACTCCTGTTAGCAACTGAAAGCATTATGTAAAACTGTCCCTCTTACAATAGCGTGCAGAGTGAATGACTTATGGCTGACAGTCTCTGTCCTCACTTCATCTGTATGTATTTTTAGAGCTTGTCCTCAGTCACCATAGCTGTTATTTCCTGGTAGATCCCATGTCAGAAGCGACCTCAAGGACACATTCCACTCATATAATTCTGCTGTGGCATTTCTCAAGAGCACTTGAGACAGGCATTCAGAGTGCTTTCCCAAAAGCCTGCCACTCGTTGCTCACATATTCTCTTACTCTTAGTCAGACGCACGTCCTCATGTCTTTTACAGCACAAGAAATCATCAGCAGCTTTGCTAGACATTCAGATGAACTACACAGGCCCACACATGACGGCCAGGATGCCCTTAAGTGATACCAGGACACATATGATAGTTTACTTTTAGTTGTAGTTTTTCCACTTTGTAGTGAGAGGAAATTAGACCACTACAGGCAGATTAAATACAACTACAGTTAGTAGGTTTAAATGTAACTAGGAAAAGTCCGTTTATTATTGCAATTTAGCTTTAACTGAATTTAAAACTGTGTCTGTGTTAGTCTGACTAAAATTGTACAAGATGGCTTTTTTCTGTATTAGACAAACATATCTTGATAATGCAGTAAAATGTCTTTTTACTGGGTCATGCATTTGCTTCAGTTGGCCTGAATTAAACTACAAGTTCTGTGCATGCTTGGTAGCAAACACTAACTCTTTGTTATCTTTGTTTAATGGGTTAAGTATCTGAAAATACACTGTATAACAGAAAATGTGGAACGGCGAACTATTCAAAAAGTTGTGGATAAAATCTGGAAAAGTAGGATTTGAGAGCAGTGAGACATACCTTTGTCAATAAATCAATTCTTCCACTGCTCTTGTATAGTGGGACATCGTCCAATTAAATCTTTGGCCTCACTTAAGCTATCTAAACTGCAACTGTGACTGATAAGGTAAGGAGTATTCTATAATGAAGTGAAGAGAAATGATTTGATGGAAAATGACAAAAGACAGTTCCTCAGCAGAAAAGGCTGTGTCCTCACTTATGTTTGTCGATTGACTGATTAAACCACCGCTCTAACCCCCAGTGTACCTGCTTAAACCTGTCTAAATGATGCTGAATTTTAATGAGCATGTCCAAGGAAGGGCACTGTAAAACCACACAGGCACCAAGTTACAGTTTTTTTTCTTTTTTCTTGCTTTGGGAGTTTTTTTAGGTCCAAACACACAAGGGGGATCTGAATATGTCATGTTTTAGCATGTCTGGGGATTGAGTTTGTGTGTCAGCCAATAGAAAAAAAAAGCAGTCTTGTCATGTTAATCTGTTGCCGACTGTCCCTGGTCAAACAAGCCACTTCTGACATTTGCCTTTGTCCAGTTATTTGCATTTGTGGCTGTGAGTCCTAAAAGCGAGATATAGAAGTAAAGAAACGGTGGCCTTTTGCTATCTTTACATGCTTTGTTTCCCAGTACAT
Organism: Ctenochaetus striatus; assembly: GCA_034780835.1. NCBI lineage: Eukaryota > Metazoa > Chordata > Actinopteri > Acanthuriformes > Acanthuridae > Ctenochaetus > Ctenochaetus striatus. The sequence continues at coordinate 10,734,263 of JAUZTA010000019.1, read as the reverse complement.
CGGGCATCATGGGCTGTGGAAATTTTCATTGTGATATTAATAAAGAGAAAGGAAGGGCAACAACTTTGGGACACATTAGGCTTCTCTATTTTTCTTTCATTAGCCACTGCTGATCCCTAAAATGGGTGTTTGTGTTTGCACAAAGGGTATGAAAGTGCTTGTTTGTGCATACTAGAGAGAACTAGTGTGTCTGTGTATGTGTGTGTGTGTGTGTGAGAGAGAGAGAAAGAGATGAGTTGCTTTGCATGTTGGCTGTGCTAGTCAGGAATTGATCGGCCGCATGCATTAGCAGATTGCCTATTGATGAGGGCGAAGATTTATAAGGCTCTGATTGATGGCAGTAATCTAGGAGTATAAATAAATGAATATGTGCCTGCCCTGGTTGGTGATGGCAGTAAAGCCTTGATTTGCAAGCTCATCTGCAATCACAAATGTCACATTTACTATGCCCTCATCAGCAGGCACCACTGATGGATAATGTATACAGTGAAGTCAGATGTCAGGCACACTGAAAGGACAACAAGCGTCAGAGCTTTTCATTCATAGTGACACAACAATCTGAGATTTTTACGGATAAACCTGAAGGAAAAAACATAAATGCATTAAAAATTGAATCTCCACTTGCCTTTATAACATGGTGTATAGTTTGCCCTTTAGTCAATTAAAGCAAGTGGATCTATTGAATATTTAAGTAAAGTCTTTAAAAGGCAATAAGAGAAGCGTCTTCCTGCCAAATCCACATTTTTCCAAATAGAATTAAATTTCTATTATGAGACATGTGTTAAGTAGCTAATGGGCATTGCTTCTTAACATTAATTGCTAACTGCTATTAAAAAACACAAGAGGATTACTCATTATTTTAGAGGTGCAGTGTGAAAGATTTAGTGCCATCTAAAGGTAAATTTGCAGATTGCACCTGATTGACTACCTTTCTGCTCCCTCCCCCCTTTGAAGCCTACAGGTGAAAACTCGTAAATAATGCAAAAGACCCTCTTTAGAGCCAGTGTGTAGTTTTGTCCATTCTCTGCGACTGTAGAAACATGGCGGACTCCATGGAGGTGGACCTGCTCCTTATGTAAATTACAAAAAAGGCTTACTCTAAGATATTAAAAACATAAGCATTCTTATTTTGAGGTAATAGGACACTAATGAAAACA
>JAUZTA010000019.1:10697915-10710148 GCA_034780835.1 Ctenochaetus striatus | reverse complement strand
TGTTCCCCACCTCTCATCTCCTCCTCCATGCATGTTCGTGTGATTTCCCATTCTTCTCCATGAGGCCTAATTCGCTCCATCTGTAGCCTCTGGCTCTAGCCATGTATTGCTATGATTCAATTAATTAGTATGTGGCTCGTCCAGAGAGTTAGCGCATAATGATATGTTAGCCCCACCGCTGTGAGTATCTTCAATTGGTCAGATCCCAATGGGAGCACGCGGGTAACCTTTTGTTCCCTGCAAAAAAGGGTCGCATTATTAGAGAGCAGCGGGCCGTATGAAGGGGAATAAGGTGATGTGGAATGCATGTTGGAGTTTTGGGACGGGGAGGAATGTAGGAATCAATGAAAGCAATCACCGTGTACATTGGAATTTGCTATGAACTGCACAAAGGACGGGGAGGAATAAACGGATCTATGGATTATACAGAGGTCAGGTAATCATAAACTCACCGTGAGTAATGAAAATAAAGCTGAAATGAAGTGGTACAGTACACTGGGAGTCAAACGCTGTTGCTTTACAGTAAAACAATGTAAGAATCTACTCTTTTTTTTACAGAATCAGATGTATGCATGTTTGATTTCAGCCAAGACTCTCACTTTTAGCATATTTTGCAGAAGGTGTGAGGAAAGGCTTTGGGATTAAGGAGCGTGATGGCGTGGAGAGTCGTTGGGGAGACACAAAGTTGAGGGAAAGCAGGACTTGCAGACCGAGCAGCTCAGTAACTAGCATGGATGGAGGTGTGCATGCCTGCGGTGCTGGTGGTCACAGCTAGCATTGGCAGTGACGCACAGCCAGGCTGCACAACACAGCGGAGGCGACAAAGACAAAACCACGAACCTACTGAAACAAAAGACTCAAAATCACACATCAGCTCTCATGTTTACAGCCACTAAAGCCTAGATTTTCATTTTTCTACACATCATTCAACATTCACGACTAAAAAAACAGTGTAGAATCACAGCCATGACGTCATGTCTAGCTAGCTTCCGCTCTATAGGATCTCTGACTTGGTACAATCTCACAGTGAGCATTTTTTAATCTAAGTTTGCCTGAAAAATTTAATTTGTTTTGGGGTTTCACTTTGAAATCTCTCTGGAAAGTCGGTTCTAGTGCAGCTTTTGCAAGTAGAAGCTGTATGTGTTTTTGAACAGATAATCATTGAAGCATTGGTGATGAACCAAAAGTCATCAACCTTATCTTTCAGGTTAAGTGATACAAAAAATAAACACCTTGATGAGCTAAATGTTCAGTTTAAAGATGACACAAATAAGGCTGTGCAATGAAGACAAAATGAAATATATTCATTATCGATAGGATGACCACTGATGTTTCTAAAAATCTTAAAACACTGACATTTTTGATAAACAATCACCAGTAATTTGGATAAAATGACAAAGTTGGTGAGTCAAATATAAGGGCAGGTTGAAAAGTTTGTAAAGTTCAAAGAGGTACATCAGTTATGCAATAATACAGCATTTAAAATCAGAACAAGACAAGATTTATGCCATTTCAAGATGTAACAATGTCCAAAATCTAAGACTATATCCGGCCTCTTTACGTCAAAATGGTAAAATATTGACATAACACCCGGCCTTTGTCCATACCTGTTATACTATCTAATGGCTGTACTCTGCTGAATGAATGTCTACCTCGAGAAAATTTCTCTTTAAATGAGAACAACTGTTTTAACTTTGGTAGAACGATTTGTTTTTAACATCCCGTTGCTCAAAGTAAGAAGCTAATTGAGAAAATATGTTTTCAAAGGCTATAAAATCTGACCACTTTCTGTCAAATTTAAAAAATGGGAGCGAGAATCAGGATCTTGCAAAGTCACGGGCCGCTCACTGACTAATATGCTGTTATACTGACCTTAGCTGAGGGTTTTTTCCCCTAATGACACAGAACTGTTCTCTGAGGTGTTCTTTAAGGAGCGTTCATTGATCACATTGTCACATTTTTAAGTCACATGCCATTCACAGCCGTCGCAGCCTTGGTCTCGTAACATTAAGTATCAGCTAACTGCCTGACCTGTCATGTTCTGTTCCTGTGCCCCGCCCACCTCTGACACATCCCTCACGCCATCCATCACTTAGCGAAAAGAAATGATTTGACTAGGGAATGACCGAGCTCATCAAATCGATCACTCATAGCCATCTCAGTGGGAGCTCAAGGTTAATTTTGCATGTCTATTAACATTTTAAGAAAAATGATTGAGCACTTTGACACTTGATGGAATCTATTCAGAATTCCACATTAGTTCGTGAGGATAGAAACTAACTAAAAACGATGGCGAGTCCACGTCCGCGTGGTGTTGCATGTACATGTGATGCGTCACATTTGATCCAAAACGCTCTCTGTGAAAAAAAAAAACCACCACATTGTGCAAATAATTACATGCAACACCAGCTGCTAAATCCAAAGCATAACAAAAGACATTCCTGTAATGAATGCAATCATTTGTGCATCCAAACGAATTAGACAAAAATACTGGTAAATTGCACCATAAACAGCAATTTGTTGCCTCTCTTTGTAGACTCCCCCCACCTCTCAGAAGCACAGCTATAAGCAGCCCATCTCAGGGCTGGTTGATGGCTTCTGCCAACAGAAGGTAGGGATCACTTTTCCTGCGATTAGTTTCATTTACGCCGTTTTTCTTTGCGTGGTAAATTGTTGCCGATGAATGGGGGCGGAAAGACGCTCGGTTGGCGGAAGCTAATTTTCCACTTGAGGAAACTGTCTGCAAAATAATAATCTACGGTTTGTTATGTGAAAATGATGATCTCCCTCAACCCTGCCGGGAGCTAGGTAATGGCACAGCACTGGGGAGGCCTTCACGCCATAACTGCACTTTTCCACAACTGGCTTGTTAGCCGGAGAGCCCAAGCCTGTCAACATGCAGGCAGGCAGGCAGGATGTGACTGCAGCAGCTGCCACAGGCTGGCATGGGGAAGCTCCGAGGGGGCCACTGTGTGCCATGCTATATCTGACATTCTCTGTATTTAATATACTGTAGTATTATCTATATATACTACACTTTTTTTGGGTATTTAATTTTTTACAGTTTTATCCTTCTACTCTGAAATAGGGAGGGGATATTTTATTTCCATGTTTTTGCAGCTGTAGCTACAAATTTTACAGACAAAATGAAAATTAATGCTATGCTAAGCTAAGTATGATTGTCTATTATTCAGTAATATTAAATGTGCTACATAAACATTAGTGCATTTGTAGTAATAATCACACGATGGGAGCACATCTGTGTTCTCCGGGTCCTATGTTCTACACATTAAGCCTCCTTTGCTGTTCAGGATAACATCTGACCTGTTTCAAGTTAAAATATTTCAGAAACGTTATCCATCTTCTTGATAATAAATTGTCTGAAAACCTCTTTAACTCCTGTCTGTGAAGCATTTGTTAGAACTCCGACACACAAAAATCAAACTGACATATATAAAACTCCCTTTTAAATATCCAAAAAAGAAAGCTACAGTAAGATGTTTGCCTTTAAATTAAACATTTTTTTAGAGGAAGATAATGGTTTACTATAAATAACTGGGGTTTTCAGATGAGCCCTGTGAGTCATGAAACTTATTGCACCATTCAGTCTCTGGCTGTGACTTGGTGTCGTACCAGTAGAAAAAAAATTAAAGGTCATTCTTCAGCGAAGAGTTATGCAAGTGGCCTTTAGAGGAGCTTCATTTGGTATGGGGTGTGTGTTCCTATAGGGGAGGTCTAGTAAAAACAGGACACGGGCCGCCCGGCGTAAGCAGGGCTCCTTGTATTCAGCTCGAGTGTGGCGAGGGCAACAATCGACTAATCCTCTTTCTTCCCCTGAAGTTTGTCTGTTGATTCAAATCCTCTGAGCAGAACTTTGAGCATCCAAGAGGAGATAAGATGTTGAGATACGGCGGTGTGAGACTCAAAGTCAAGGGAACAAGTTATAGGATCTCGCTCTGTTTATTTCTTTATATTGTGGTATATTTTAACTTCCCTCCTTTGGTACAAAAGGCTCTTCTTTAACTTTGAAATCTTAATACAGAGTGGGATTTATGATCTAATCATATTTAAATATAAACTGTCAATATATTCATCTTTCTCCACGCCTGTCGCCTGCTTTATATCCTTTCATGGCTTTAGATAATAGTCAATAAATCCGCCAGGCTGCTGCACTGTTAGTGTGCCGCGAGACACATGCCCACACCTGACACACATGCCATCAAAAAGAGGAACTAATTAACCACAACATAAATTGTTCGATATGAGATATAACTTTTAATCTTGACTGGGTTCATTTTCCCCCGGAAAAACACACTTTATTAGCCGGGGCTAGCTATTCATAAGGCAGCGTATTATCCAGCATATAATTTTTCCTCATTCAGTATTGAGTCCATGAGTGCCTCCCTTCTGCTGGAAATTAATTACTTGAGCTGACTTAATGTGGAGCTATTGAATGAGACAAAGAGCAGGGGTTTTTCCACTCACTCTGTTTTTTGACACTTGATACGGAGTCTACAAGTGAATTAAAACAAAAAAAAAGAGAAAGAAACAGCACAACATTGTAATTTAATGTGATTATCCAGTTGAGGATTAAATAACATCATATCAGTGTGATTTTTATTTCTAAGGGTATTGATGACCCACTTGAAAATTCCATTGATTTTGCTCTGTGTTTGGCCTTCACCGGCGCTGCTTTGGCTTGCCTGTTTAGCTATTTAAAAGCAGGTTAAAGGGTCGTGGCTTCTAAACCCCGGGCTATTAGGTTTGCCCCTATAAACACCCACACTCGCATTCGCACTCGCACGTATACACACATGCTGATCGACTACAAGTGCCTGTTTTTTTTTTTTATAGGAGTGTGGGCCAACTTTATCATCAACCTGCTCAATAATCCATCAACATTTACATTCCATTAATCATCTCGCTGTCTGAGTTGGAGTAGCGCTCCAGGAAGGAGCCCCCTGGGCTGTGCACTGGCCCTCCCTCATTAACCATAACACACACACACACACACACGCGCACAAACACACGCATGCACACACACGGGCACTCACATGACTTACAGCTCAGGACAATATTGACATCAACAACTCGATCAATGTGCTAAAATGCGCCGAATGATGTGCAATAGTGTATTTGTCAGCAACTCAGATATGCATATGTCAACATGCACACTTGCCCCATTCAGTGTTTTAACAAAAAGCCATTCACTCAGAGCCAGAAGAAAGATAATGGGATGCAAAAAGGGTTGAACACTGTGAAAGAAAAAAAAAACGCAGAGAGAGAGAGAGATGGTGCTTAAAGGCTTGAATTGAAAACTGTTTAAATGGGACAAACAGCTAAGCAGCCATGTCTGCACCACCTCAGGGTCTGAGGCTTCTATCTATCCACCTGGACCACACACACACACACACACGCATGCATGCACACAAACCTGCATCCACACAGGCCTCAAGAGCTGTGAAATTGGACTGTCACAAGGCTACAGTGGCGCAGCAGTAGGGGGTGCTAGTGAGCTGGTGAGGCATAATACAACCCCTACTGGGCTGTGTGTGAAGCTCTGGGAGGTTTTTACAGTAGCACACACACATACAAAACATACAATATGCACCAAACACTCTCACACACATCATCACCACCCCATCACACACCCGCCTCCTGATCTCCTACTTATATCCTGCAGATAAACATGCAAACAAATGACCCTTTTTTTTCCCGCCCTGCTAATCTCTGCATGTTTTAGTCCATAGAATAAGATTTCTGGATTTAATTCCCTGCTGTCGAATGCATGAAATGTAACCTGATGTTTTAAAAAAAAGTACAGTGCCATGCCAGAAGTGTGTGTTCAGCTGGAGACGGAGGGAGAGATGACAGATCACAAATGCATGACTTTTGCCGTCACCGCTGACTCCCCAGTGATGACTGTGTACGGTGAGTCATCTCATGCAAACCGCCGGCGCCTCACCTTGTGATGTTCATAAAGATCTCGCTCACTTTAAAAATCCATAAATTCACTGGCAGGTAACTGCTGTTCTCTGAAACTATCATCTATTCTTTTGTGAATTCTCTATTCTTGACATTTTTTTTTAATATGGAAATAGGAAGAAAATAGCATCCTTGTTTCTTTCAGGTGCTAAATTTAATGAATAATGGCAAATTCCATATAAGTAACTTAAAAATCAAAGCATGCAGGGACAAGTATGTGATTGTTCTGTGTTTTTATTTGACAAGTATTACATTAGTCAAAGGCATCGCACTTGTGTTTGTCAAGCTTTTTGAAACAATACGTCTTTTTTAAAGCTTTTACTTTTTTATCTCATCAACAAACCCATTTTTAGAGACACAACATATCTGGAAGTAAATAAAGAACACCGAACCGCGCCGACCGCTGTTTTTTTTTAAGTAAATGACATTTCAGAAAGGATGCATTAAGATAAATCATGTTTCAAAGTCAGAGTAAAAGCCACAAAATGGGAAATGGCCTGAGCACAAAAGTGGATGAGTGATTAAAAATGATGGAATCGGAGTGAAAGCATGTTTTGTTTTCTCTTCAGCTAACTTTGCTGGCATAAAGCGGGCTAATTACCTCTGATGCAGATTAAATATTTAAATGTAGGATGTATGCAAGCTATTATAATTACCTCTGGAAACCTTCAAGCACGTGCGCTTTGTCCGTGACTGCCAGTTATAGGCTAAAGTTTCTATCAGTGCTGAGTGAATGAAAGTTTCAGCAGGTCACTGGTTACAGTGTCTGCAGAGGAATTCAGCGAGGCAGTCGTCTACATATCAAATATCCTTTCTACTAGATGACTAATGACAGACCTCCCAGTCGGCATATCTACACTTTGCACATTAAGGTAAAATATGCTAATGTGTGCATGTGAATATCACATTGTGCAGATTAAATTCATTATGGTTACATAGTCACAGTGCCCTGGAAAGCTTTGAATACTGAGTTTTAACTGTTGAGCGCCTGTGATTCTTGAATATACAGTGTAATAATGGATAGGAGAGGAATAAAGAGAGGAACAGAAGTATGGTTACAAACTAGATGGGAGGTTGTAGCCTAATCCTTCAAAGTCTTAAAGGAAATCCTGTTTTCTGCTCAAATGATCCAGTTAGGCTGACCAGGAATCTGATGAATAATGTAAAAAAAAATGATCGAAATATGTGAATATAGTGGGTGAAAAGTTGAGGTATCTAAAAAAGTGTTGGTAACATCCATGAGCTGACACAACCAATCGCTCTCTCGTTTGACATCTTCATCTCTGATGCTGTGGGCAGTGCAAGAGCAAAGACCGAAGGTTAGAGAGTTGGCAATCCTGATAACATTGCCTTAAAAAAAAACTTGGAAAAATGATTTCAAGCTGTGTTTCTGAAACTTAGGGTTGTGACCCAAAATGGACCCCAAACCAGTTTTTATAAGGTCGCTAAAATTCCAAACGATGCTGTATGCTAATCCATTTTTTTCTGTTGCTTTAAGGCCTAACACCATCTGTGGAGCTCTTTTTTTGTTCTGCGCTTTTTATCATCTGGGTCTTGAGCTGAAAACCTCAAGGAACCTCGAGATTAGCTATGAACTATCGAACAAACAGCTGAATTTCATGGTCAAATGTAACAATGTTCAATCAATCTAAAATGTTCTGCTTGTAGCATTCCGAGTATATTAATACAAAGGCATACTTAAGAACTGACTGACATTGAGAGTTGAATTAGATTGAAAACTTTCTTACAATATCCACTTCTGTTTAATTAATAGTGGTAAGTTGTGCTAATAGTTGTAATAGTGGAACACAATGGGTGGCGTCATTAAAAGGTTGCTTTTGTTCAACTGACTGACCATATAAGAGTCAATTCAGATAACAGAGATCAGAAAACACTGGATTACATAGTTAAAATGGAAAAGTTTTCTTCCATGCTCAACCTCAGTCACGTAGTGTGCACATACAGTGCTATTTTCATATACACCGACTGTCTGATAATATATGATAATTGTATGTGTGGCTGTGTTACTGTTATGAGAATCTCCATTTGTAAAGTGTAAATTGCATTATCATATTCCAGCGAACACACAGGCTGTCTGAAATAATATGGTGCAAATAAGCACCTTGATAACTGTAGAAGTATGTGTGATAAGGTTTTTCACAGTTTATTGTTTGTGCCATTATCACTGACACTCGCCATCGTGAAGAGCGGGACCTGTAGTCAAACATTACATCGCAGCATCTTATACACAGTAGAATGAAGGTGAACTGTCAGAAGCGCAAAAATCTAAGATGATAATTAGATGGAGCGTTTTGAACATGGTTGTCTGCCAGGCTAAATGCAAAATACACAATCTCAAACCCATCTGACCTGTTATTTTTAAGGCAGTGGCTGCTCAAAATAGAGGGTTAACAGTCTGGAAGATGATATGAAGGATGAAGGGAAGGCAAAACTGTTGCTCTCCAAAAGTCAAGATGCTCAAATGTGGGGTGTTAATCAGTCGCAGAAAATAGTAGTCCTTCATAAAAACATTTAATCAATTTGTTCTTTTGGTGAAGCAATGGGTCTTTGGACATTGTGCAAAAAAATGAATGAATATTACACATGTGGAAGAAACACGGACATTCAGTGGCTTTAAGATGTGTGACACACCAGGATACATACAACCATTCACAAGATGAATTGGAAATGTTCCCATGTATATATATTCCTAATTTAATTTATTCCCAAAATGCATCAATCTTCTAGTATATGAAAAAAATGTTTCTTATATCGTCCAAATTTGCATTGCAGAAAGAACAACCACCCAAACCTACAGGCTTATGCAACAAAAGGCTTGGCAACGGGTCCCAAGACCTAATTAAATTATTTCCTTATTTGCACACCACAATAGGGAAGAGTAATTAATTTTTTGCTCAAGTGCAATTCATTACCAAAGGCAATATCAAGTTTATTAAATGTGTCACAAAATTAGTTTGATTAATTATATTTGCTGGAAGTTGGGAAATTGAAACTTCATCCAGTTATAATTATACCTAATGGAGATATTTTCACATTATGCTACAAAGATTTTTTTGTGTTGGTCATTAACACCTGGGCTGTTGAATCACTTTTTCTACAAAGTGGACATAAAGTGACAAAGTTCAAGAGTGAGAATTTAAGAGGTCACTCCACATACACACATGCTGATACCAGACATCCACATGCTCACATCATTTCTCTGCTCTCAAAAATTGTTCACATTATGTTCACACTCTACTGTCCTGCCACCTTAAACCACAGTAATTAAACAACACCTGTTCAATTCTCATTAGACATCCTAATGACTGCCATCACTGCTTGCGATCCCCTATGGAGCAAAGCTTTTGGCTGGTGTTGCTTCGCTTACTTTACTACTGAATCTAAAGACAGTGCTTAAATCCAACCTTTGTGATCAGTGAGCTCTAAAAAGCAGTGCACTTTGACAATAAATGTAACAGTTGCAAGGTTTAAGATTGGAAATTCCTTCTCCACTTGCTTTACTTATTTATTTATTTATACATAATTCAAATACATTTTTATAAGTTTTTCTGCATTAAAAAAGTCAGGACTAAAGGTCTGGTCACAAATTGACCACCAAATTGATTAGAAATGGAAATATTGCTAACAGTTGGTTTGTGGCAAGGTATAAGTTCATATGAGTGTTTTATGACTAGTTGGCTGAACAAATTTTCACCTTTGACCGATTGCTAACATCTTGACAGAGTTGGCCTTAAAGGTAATGGAGAGCCTACAAGGGTCCAAAATGAGCTATCATAACTAGTTAGCTGTGTCACCATCCACTTTTTTAACCTCCTCTGTCTTAAACTGAACATGTAACAGTTTGAAGACCATTAAACTGGTATGAGGTACCTTGGTTTTGAATAAACTGAACCTCTTCCTTGACTGACTGATGTAAACAGCTAGCTAACTGCCAGTTAGCTAGCTCCTGGTAGCAAACACCTGCCTTAGCAAAATGTCCTTACTAACAATTAGGGAGCAGAACACTTAGTTTTTACACTTAGTTGGTGAAGCATTTTTTCTCTTCAATAAAGTCCCTAATTACATAAAACAATGAACAATGAAGAGAACAAAATGTCAAGGAAGAACAATTTAATGCGAACTAAACACCAGGAAAATCAGGGGGCATTAAGGAGAACTAGCTTGTTCTGACAGGTTAGCATGTTAGTGATTAGCTTAGCAGCTTAAGTACTTCACTAGCTACTCCTGATAGTGGTGAAAGGTTATCATATGATGATCATAGAACCGAACATCTGGTGGAGACTCAAGATTACTTTGAGAAAAAGAAAAAAAGTCGGAGTGGTTATGTTGTTTTACCAGGTTTGAATTAACAACTTGGGAATCGAATTTCTGTGATCTACATTTCAGACACAATCATCATCACTGATTTAATCTATTCATCATATGCACTGAAATCATAAGCACATTATCAGGTACTGAAGCCATCAGCCTCCTCCATCACTTTCTTCCCTCCACTATTAAAAGGTGAATCAAAGAAGGGATGATGGTTGGGGAGAAAAAAAAAGGATCCATCTTAACTATTTTCTATCTCTCAGAAGCTTTTTACTCTCTCCGGTAATCACGCTGCACACCTCTCATTTCAATACAGGGCTGAGTGCGCAGAGTGAACGCCGCAATTTGGTCCTTGTAATGAAAACGTATATTCCAGCTCCCCTTCCTGAAAGGAGGCCCCATTAGAAGACTCAGCCTCATTGATTGAAATGCTTTTAAACTAGCACGTGTCCATTAATGCAGGAGGGGAGGCTTTTGAGAAGCACAAGACAATAGTACCATACTTAAGCCATTCAATGTAGTAGGAGCAGTTCCCGCTTAAAATATGAGGGGTTTTTTTGAGACCCAATGAATATATATATGTATATATATAAATATATTCTAGCTCCAACCGAATTAACTCCACATTCTGATACTCAAAGGCCTGCTGATACGAATCAGCAATGCAAACATTTTATTTTCTAATGGAGGGATGTTTAATTAGAAAACCTGATTGCTCACACACCTTGAAACAAACTCTATTTGATAAACATCGAGTTACTCACTGATGCATCCTGAAACAAGGACACCAGAGGTTCAGCACTGACTTGAATTGGTAATGGGCGTTCCAAAACACACACCAAAATCCAATTCAGTGGGTTTATAAAGAGCTTATGAAGAAAACTCTGCCCACCCTGTGGCCAAGATGATTTGCAATGACATATATCCTGGTTTCCCCCTGAACTAGTCTGGGATGATGGTCACTAAGTGAACACAGGGGTCACATTCTTGCCGTTAAAGGATTAAGATTAGTACGGAGGCATTTCTGGTAATAGGCTCAGGCTGCTTCTGCTTTAATGAATTGAGATAAATTGATTTGACATGCTTCGCCCTGCAACACCATTAAAAATCCTGCTCTCCCATCTAGTCAGAAGCTGCATGAAGTTAAGATCTTGACTTTTCCCTTCATTATGCATACTATCAATTGCATCTAACACAATCTTCTCCTTCTGTGAGAGCAAAATACAACCCAAACACGTACAGTAAATGGCCCCTACTCCAAACCTGCTAGATTTAATCTTTCCTGCTCCCAACGGGGTTCGCCTTCACATTCCTCTCGTTTCTTTCTCAGGAGGTTATCGTAGCCGTCAAGGGGAAGAGCTGTGCGTTTGATCTGACCCCTCAAATTCAATTACTGCCCAATCAGATCCCCCCCTGAGATTGACCCCCCGAGCCAGTCGAAGTGGTCTTGTCTAATTTGGAAAATAGAGGCATGGATCCAGTTATGTGTTCGGAAAGAGAAGTCTAGGAAGTCTTGAAGGGGGTGTTCGAGATGATTATCTAATCTTAGGGTAAGGAGGGGAGATAAAGGGCAGCATAGAGGAAAGAGCGAGGCCGACAGCAAGAGCGAATCGGGAACGACAAGTGACAAATCTCTTGATTCCACAAACTAACACGCATTCCATCTAGCTGCCCTGCTGTTTTTAAAACACACGCCGTCTAATTCTCAATCCAGATTCATTAACTGCTTATGTAGCCAGCAGGTCGCCTCAGATCAGAGCTTCTTTTTTTTTTTTTTTAAGAGATTCTCAGAGATGTGTGGGAGCAAGTATCTAGCACAGCCCTCTGTGGTTTAATTTCCCTGAGTGGAAAGAAAGAATAAACTGTGCATTTACTCCAGAAGTGCTGCAGGATGCAGACAGATCAATTTTTTTATT
>JAUZTA010000019.1:10682725-10697877 GCA_034780835.1 Ctenochaetus striatus | reverse complement strand
AATGCTGTCAGAGGAAAATACAAAAAAAACCCCAAAAAAAAGCTGCCTCACCTCCACCGTGCCATGACGTGGCATGATAGAAAAGATAGCCTTGGTGTAATCATTCTCTGATGCCGCGTTTCTAGCTGTTTAACTTCATACTTCCCATAAATTTCCTGTTTTTGAAATGGTTGTTTTGCTTGAGGAACTTAACATTTTGACAGCGAGCTGTTATGTGGACATCCGCTTGACTGTCACCAGTCGTCCATGAATTATTCAAAAAAACACTCCAAATATCACGCAGTATCATTCTAGCAAACAGAGGAGAGAGATATTCATATTTTTCATTTGACTCCTGACCTTTTCACAGGCCTGTTTCTCATTCATTCCCATCGCATCAGTATAAACCAATAAAATCTGACGGACAAAGCCTTGATCAAATAGCAGCACCAGGGAGGCATCAGGAAAAGGAAAACTAGAGATGAGACTGTCTCGCAGTGGCAAGCACTTGGCAAGTAAAAATAGCTGTAATAGCCTCAGGTATGTTAACTGCCTGAAACTCCCCAAACTGATTTTAGGTACAGCAGCAAGTGTGGGTGTGAAAATGGCCCCCAGAGTCGTTAGGCCGCTTCAAGAGAGGCTGCTGAGAGGATGCAGTGAGAAATAATATTAAAATGCTTGATAGCTTAACCAAATATTCTCACCTCTCAGCAACAGTTTTGGTGATTTTGTGAGCTTTCGTTGTGATATCCGACGAGATTACAAATGAGCTTTAATGGACTCTTAAATTGAATTCTTAAACAGCAAATGAAAATACAACAAAGGTGAATGGTACTTTAACTCAAAGCCGCTATAATTACATGAATTATAGATGAACCAGAGGTGTATCGTAGAAAAGTGCCATATTCGTTTGAGAATCTAGTCATTTTTTACTGTTTTCTCCCCCATGTATTTCCCGAATACTCAAAACCCAGCATGCTTTAGAATTTTTCATTAACATAATAAGTAAAACACAATGCCCCTCGAGGGCAGAATGGAATGGATGACACCTTTCTACTAATTAATTGCCACTGTTATGCTGGCCATCTTGAACCCCTCGCAGCACGTTTCAAGTATTTGTTTTCCAAAGCACTCCATGATTTTTTTAAATTGAAGTAGAAATGATATTGTGTTACAGAAATGAACAGGCTGGACGCTAATGGACTGCCCCCTTGTAAAAAAAAATACAATTATGAGTGTCTATAAAAGTACATGTGGTGGAAAAAAAATCTGTGTCCATGCAAGCAGTGGAAAACATGTATTTTTATCCCTCACGTGTATAAAAACATACATGTCATCTCTTACACTTCTGCAGTCTTTTATTTTTAGATTTTCTGCAAAAGTGTACGCCCAACTTTGTGCTGTACTCTAGAAACCGTGGCCCACCTGGGGGGTGGTCATCCACTCAGTATTGTCTGGCTTGAGGCACGGGGGCTCTGCCAGGCCTGAGCTCCTGCAGGGGATCAGTATGTGTGAGGGCTTGCATGATGAGAGCAGCGGGAAACTGCGATTTTTCTCAACCCATCATAATCCTTTCACACTGTGCCCCCGCATGCGTTTGTGCGTGGGTGGGAGTCAGTGACTGAGTGAGCGAGTGAATGAATGAAAGGCCGTTTAATGGCTGTGTACACCACTGTGTTGAAATGTTACCAAGTCAACTGCGAACCAAATTTCTAGCAGCCACATACCCTGACGATAATCCCATATGCCATGGAGCAAGTTGAAAATGTGAGATTGCTTCAAAATTCTCATCAGACAGGACTGAGCCGGGCTGTTTAGGCATATCCCATTTCCCATGATAAGAAGCAAGAATAATTCTTGTGAATTCTCGCACTGATGTCACCAAACAAAGAGAGAGAAAGAAACTGAGGCAGACACAAGGGCATAAATACTCAAGTTTGGACTGAATTCCTCTCTTTTTATTGTTTTTCCCGCCTCTTTGAAAGTCAGAGGATGCAGTTTTACAATAATTAGCCAAAAATTATTAGGGAACTTAAAGCCAATCAGGTGTAGAAATACATGAACAACCTTTGCTAAGTCCCTTCTTACTCAAGCACTATTGCTACTGTTCACTGTAGAATGATTATCTAATTGTATCTGTGAAAATGAGTATATTTCACCCAAAATGCTTTGCAGTACCACTCGTCCCTACAATTTTGCTAACCACTGGTGCAAGTGGGAAATAAACCCCTAACCCTGGCAGTGTTACGACCCATTCCACCAGCTGTGATAAACAACAGTCTCGCAGTCCAGACATGTCTTGCAGCTTGATCACACAGTGAAACAAACAGAGCTCTTTTTACTGATAGCAGGCGGCTAATACTATAAGTAGGCAGTCCAGCCATGCACTTAATGAAAATATACGTGACTTTTTGTCTGAGAGGATGACGCTTTTCATCATCGGTCCTAATCTATAATTTAAATCTCCACATGGGGAGACATATTCAGTGTAATCTAAATATCTCAAATATCTAAATGCAATTTAGTGAAACATGGACCTCAAATGCCATCTTTATGAACATTTTATTATTTTACCATCAAAATATGTCAATAGCACTGATTTGACACAGTATTTTTACCTAGTAATCCCATTAAAGGGAAACAGTTTCATAGTTTTGGGAAATAGGCTCATTTGCTTAATTGCCCTAGCTAAGCATAAAGGCTAGTAGCATGGATAAACAGCTAGCATGGCTGTGTCTATTGAAACAGAATCAACTAGTTGCCAGTTTTCAGCAGGAAGTAAGTGACCTTTAAAACTGCGACTTTGGTTTTTACACTATAGTTTTGAACAGATTAAACTTGAGAAGATATTACATGTCTATTAGCCAGACTTAGAGAGACTTGCCAGACTTTGTTACCTTTGGAGCCACGCAAGCTAGTCTCTGCTTTTAGTCTAGGTGCTAAGCTAAAACTACTAGCTGTTAGCTTTAGACGCATATATTTAAATAAAGGAGTAGCATTAATTTTTACATCTAATTTCAAGAAAACTAGAAAAAATTATCCAAAATGTCAAACACTTGCTTGAAGATTGGCTAACATTAAAGAACAACTCTGACAAAGACTTTAGACAAGCTCAGTTCATCAAAAGTGAACTTAAATTTTGCAACACCCATTCTCATTTTATTGAGTTTTAAACTTTTTCTTTGTAGCTGTGCTGTGGATTAAGTCATGGGCCATATCCGGACCAATAACTTGTTGTCTGATAACAACATAACTGTGTTATAAAATGTGTCTGTGAAATGTAACTAGATCGCACTGCTTGCATGCCAAATTCCCATTTCTTTCCCCACAGGATTCATTACCGACCTCAGGGCAGTCCAGAACCAGCGGGTCAGCACGGAGCTGCTTTATACCCCTCAGAGAAAAGGGCTCTACCTTGTAAAAGCTTTATGCTGTAGCACTGGCAGACATTTGGCATTTTCATTTATTGCCGACTTGGGTTAATTAAACTCAACCCAACCACCATTTGAATTAAACAAAGGTAAATAAAGACACAACAATCCTCTGCAGAAGAGAGAGAGAGTCAGGGTGGAGGAAATGAGCAAGAGCCCTAATAGCCTGAAGTAAAGGAGCTTTGACACATACATGTAAACACATACGTATAAGCATACACAAGAGTAATCCTTTCTAACAGCCAAGCAAACAAATGACAGAGACATCGACAAGAGGCAGGGAGACTAAGGATGACAAACTATAAGCAAAGTCATTAGTTTAGCAATTAGATTGCCTGTCACATGCCAAATATTCAATTCTCAGATGTCAGGCAATCCTGCACAGGCACACGACAATAAAATGAAATATTTGTTTGTCTTACTGGACTCTGTTTTCCCAGTCAATCCTGTTAACGGCCTTTGAGCGAGTGACGTGCAGGTAAACAAACCCTCCCCTAACCCCACCTCTGTGCAAGTGCTCGGCCGTAAAAATTGATCATAATGACTCCTGGCTTGCACTGGGGCTGTTTGTATGAACCTGGGATTTACAGTAATTACCTGGCCATTAGAATGATCAAGATTGTTTTCTTTAATTTTTCCATGTGCTAATTTATAGAGTTTTCAAATCCGTAATTCAGCTCAGAAAGAGATCATCATCTCGGCTGGATTTTGGGGCTCAGCAGGCAAATCTGACCTCTTGCTCTGATTCATTTCAGCTGCACTGAGTTAGTTTTGTCATCTAGGGAAACAAAGCAACACCGAAATGATATTAACGGGCTTGATATTGACTAATCAAGTGCTTATGGGTAACATGTTAGCAAATAATTTCCTACCTAATTGCTATGAAGCTACCAGGCTGTGTTGCTAGCTATGATGCTGATATTCTTGATTCTACTTGAAGTTGTCTTTGCAAATAACTCTGAAATTGATGATGAAATTTTGTGAGAAAATGTGATTTTCATGTATCAGTCAGTTCTGTAACTGTAACCTTCACACTAATCATATCTACACAGCAGATTTATGAAAGATTTGCCAGTTAATAAAATGTGTTAGTCCCAGGACCAACCCCTGAGAAACTCCTGCTGTGCAAAAACAGTAATTTAGACTTGTTACCATTAAATACAGCACATTGTTTCCAGTTAGGAAAATATGAACTAGGCCAGAATAAAAGAAAACTAACAAAAATAAACAATAAAATTGTTTTGTAGGGTAACACAGACAGATCCAGTTGCTATATTAAAGGGAAACTATTCCAATTTTCTACCTGTCTTTGAATTATTAAAATGTGGGTAGTAAATGGAAAAGAGCAATATTAAACTTGCCTCCATTGCCCCTGCACACAGAGCCACTCACTCATTTGACTTTTGCTGGCTCTAGGGTTCTGTTTAAATTACAGCTTGTATTTTGACTTCTTTATACGCCCACCTCCATGAACACAAAGTGTGTGGTCAAGTCGTATCAAGTCAGTTTTAGTTGTATAATACCAAATTGCAACAATAAATAAAATATTTATTGTTGCAAATATTGAATTGCAACAATAAATATTTTATTTATTGTTTTTTTATGTTTTTTATTGTTTTATTATGAAAATATTTTATATAAAAAACAGGTCTACGCCGCCCTATATAATTTACCAGGCCCCAACAACTTAGAGCAATTCCCATATGAGCAAGCACAAGGTAGCTGTTGGAGAGAAAAACTTCATTTTAACAGGCAGAAAAATCCAAAAAGACTCCGACTTAGAGGTGGGCGGCCATCTGATGCCACAACAAAACAAACACTATGACAGTAAATGTGAATAGTAAGTGACAGTACAGAATGATAAGGAAAAAGTATTTGTAACTTACTAACACATAGACACTCCAGTTTTAGGAGTAGACCATCTTTCCAGCATCGAAACACTCCTTTAAAATCAAGAAATATTGCTACTATCAAACAACCATTATCATAATGAATACAGAAAACATATATTTAGTTCATTTAACAAGAGCAATACACCGGAGTGGTGATCCAAGATTAAACTGCATTCGAAAATTTGTTCTCCTTGGCAAACTTTTTACAATTGATTTTAAATGAGATGGAAATAAGATTGGATCAAATACAAAGCCTATGGCACAAATACAGACACACGAACACATGCATGCATGCTCATCTGTAGCTCTGTAATTACTGAGATCAAGAGAGTGCCTTCCTTATGGCGTTTTAAAAGAAATATGAGAGCAATAAATGCGTAATTGTTTTGTTTAAATTATCAGAGAGTTTCCGGATATTGTTTACACAGTCGGGCATGCCGTCACTCACATGCTAAAAACAGAAAAAAGCCTCCTCTGTGACGGGCACACAGTATACGCCACGACGCGTGACATAACAGTCTACCAAGTCTTGGCTCAACAACGCAGTAAAACCAACTCAGTGTTATTTGTGCTGCCTGCCACTTGTCGTTCTTTCACTCTCATTTACTCGCCTCGCTGTGTTTTTTTTCCCAACAACAAGCACAAAACATTGTCACTGGACCATCACTGACTCGGCTCAAATGACTTCTGAAATTGCTTTGTTTCCCCTCCCGTGCGCACACATGTCACAGATGTTGTTTGGCTGAGAGTGGCTGCATGCCAAAATCAAGCGTGACGTGCCATTAGCAATTGAGCTGACTGTGCATGGTTTAGTCTTTCTTCCATTATTCATTTTTGTTGGAGGGCACAGAGTAATGCAGACTGAGAAGTGTTTTGTTGTAGCAGGGTGCATTCGCCCTGTTATGAACAGAGCATGATTCACTGTAGTGATGACTCATCTATAGCAAGTGTTATTGAATTTGATGCAAACAAAAAAGAGCCTTCAGGCCTGTAATAATTTGGTGGGATGTTTCTCTGTATATTTCGTGCGATTGTGTGTAAAAAAAATATGAGAAAAATAATCATGTAAAGCGGCAAACAAGCCATTAGGGTATGAATTATTAGTCTGGTCACCAAAAAAAAAAAAAAAAACCCCAGAAAATCATTTAGGTTTTTGCAAGCCAAGAATAAGTGCAATTCACATCCCTTTTGAACACTTCTTGTAACACAGCAACAGTACATTTAACATGACTTGATTATTTGTTTCTGTATATAAATTGAATTTTCTCACCAGGATAGAAGGAAAAATAGAGGCTTGAAACCTAAACAAGAGAGCTGCAAGCAGCAAGACCTCGTCAAGGTCAACAGTTTCAACCAGTGGAGTGTAGAATAGTGAAAATCTATACTCAAGTATCAGTACAATCCCATTTCATTCCATTAAAAAAGACTCCAGTTAAGGTGAACATCAATATCCGAGAAACAAACTTCAGTAAAAGTTAAAAAGTACCTGGTTAAAGACTGACGCAAAGTAGTTACTTTAATTGAACTGTTTTTTATTATCATTATTAATTCATAATTTTTAAATCTAAAAGTCCAGCAGATTACTAAAGTTACAGATTAATGTCACACGTCACAAAGCTAATGCTAGCTAGCTAACTTCATTTTCACCCACCATATTTGCATCCCTGTTTGTCATCCTTGTAAAGGGTTAGAGGAGGAGTCTTTAAAGGCAAAGATCTTAGTCTCTTTCATGAGGCACAGCAGCATTTAATCATGTAGCTGTTTTCATTTTAATATTTTGTTTTTTCATTGTCATCTTTGCATTGTAGCCAATTACCATGTTGCACTTTTCTGCTACATGCAGCTGCAGCTTGGTGCTTGCAGTATGCCGGCCATGCACTTGGTCCCCATTTTTACAGTAGATTTATTGTACTGAAGGTATTTGGCAAACAAAGGAGTAGAAAGTAGATTACTGATCCAAAAAATATACCCAAGTAAGAGAGGAAGTACAGTTTTGAAAAAGAAATATGGTAAGCACTCATGCCTTGAAACACCTACTGTTACTGTTTGAGTCACCATCAAACTCTGGTTTCAACTGGGTGAATTTAACAGCCTATCAGGCTGTTTTAGAGCCATGCAAACCGAGTGTTTTCAAGGAGACGTTGGGACATTTAGCTGCTGTTCCTGGTGACAAATCCAGAAATATTCAGCTAAATCATGATCTTTTCCCTGACCTAACCAAGTGGTTTTTGTTCCTAAACCTAAACAGACCTAAACCACAAAGTTTTAATGTAAATAACATCATAAAACTTTGTGGTTTTGCAGACACGTTAGGTTGCCAACAATAATTCCTGACAATTGGTTTTGGATTGCAGTAACCAATCTAACCTGCCACATTAATTCTTCCCTTGAAATAATTTAGGTGAATATCTGCGAGATGACAGATTAATTTTCTAGAATTAATTGCGAGTCTCTCTCTGTGTGTTGTTTGGAGGAGATTTGGTGCAGTAAAAAAAAAAAAAAGAGAGCTTGTTGTCTCTGTTTCCCCCAAGTTGCTCTGAGGTCAACTTCAGATTAACTAACGTGATGTATCCCCGCTGCCACCATGCATTACCGCTCACATTGTTCTCCAGCTGGACTCGCCAGGCAGGAATTGTTTTCAATTACACCCTCAACTTTTCTTTTTAATTAAATGTACAGGCAGATTAATTACAGGACAGCTTAAATGATGAAAAAATTAGAGGTGTCCTGATACATTGTGTTTGGTAAGGATCTGCCTGCCTCCTCTTCGTCCCCCTCCCCACCACCACCACCACCACACCGCCTCCCACCAGCCCTTAAGCTTGTCACGCCCGCTGTTCAATAAGCAATCTGGTGGGGAGGCGTACAAACGAGTGGAGTCGTGCAGGGCAGTTTGTTTCTGTTTGCCAGACAGGTTCGATTCTTTGAGAGACACGGCCCACAAAACCAGACACCCACGGCCGGAGGCTGGGTAAAAACTAATTATGGTGGTGTTAAAAGGCAAGCTCAATGAGGCACAGAAAAGACAGCCAGATTCTCAGCACCTCTTGACTTAAGCTCTGCAAGCCAACAGTGGGAGTTGGTGAGACTAAACAATGCTGTTTATGCTTCGGTTTGAAGAACCTCACTCCCAAATTAACAATCTGGCATGCTGGGAGGACAGAGTCATCTGTAATTTAAGGAAAACTTGAACAACACCATTTCCCTCAGAATGGAAACAAAGCAATCTGGAAGAAGAGTTTTCCTGATTCCCCGTTGCTTTTAAATGCAGCATCAGCAGGGGGGGACAAAAAAGCTCATAAATGCATATTATAATCAATTTGAATTTTCTTTTTTCATGCATGAAGGGAAAAAAACTAAAGAGGAATGACGGTGCAGAATCATCACGGCTCTTTTCATTTCACATTCTCAGATGTCTGCGGTGAGACCAAAGTAGACAGATATCCATCACACACACACACACACACACACACACAGATGATCATTGTGATAGAGCTGGGCTATATCTGGAACACACCAGAGGGCCTTTAAAAATGGAGAACAACGGATATGTGCGTATCAAATGAAGGCATTAGGGAGAGAGTCTGAGTGACACAAACATGTTATGAGAGATGAGCAACATCTGGTGCGATGGATCTTATCCTCAATCGCCGGTCATTACTTTGAGTTCCCATGCAGACCCACTGCTCTACTTGCGATACTAATCTTGGCCCTAATTCCCATGTATCCCCTGGCTTAATGGGCTCTTTAGAGTATTAACATTTTTACTTTCCCTACTTGTTTCTAGTATAACTTAACGCTGCTATTTCTCCTTCACACAGCTGCGGCGCCTGTACAATTTGTCAATGCCTGTTTAGTTCAGAGCGCGGGCCTTCCGATTGTTTGCTTTGTTTAAGTCGCATTACGGGGGGGATTTTCGGCGACATCTTGTTCGAATTTAAGCATTAATTCTAAAATGATCAAAACGAGAAAAACAAAGGAATTAAGTGAGATTTCGGTTCCATTGCACTTAAACAGTTTTTACTTCCATGCAAATGACGAACGTGCCGCCGCTGCGGAGGACCGTTCGGGGGGGGTGTTTGTTATTCCGCAGGACGTCTCTACGGGGATTTATAAAGTGCATTATTTTGCTCCCTTTCAAAACTGGCGGAATGTGAGGAAGAAAGGCAGAGAGCAATACAAGCGGGGTTAGAGAGGTGGTTGAAACTGCCTCTGACAAAATGAGCGCGGCCCCTGAACTAAACCCAGGGGATTGAAAGTGGATTGAATGCATCTCACCATATATAGACAGCCGCTGGCACGGCGGGGACAGCCACCGAGGGGGGGGAGGGAGGGGGTCGGAGTGAGTCAACGATCAAGGCGAGGATGAAGAAAAGGAGCACCGGGGAGGGAGAAAAAGAGCAGTGGTGTGTTACCGGCTGACCACTGGAGCTTTTCAAGCCCCACCACCACCACCACCCTCCTCCTCCCCCTCCTCCCACTTCTATCTCCCATTATACCATTACTGAGACTGAGGGTCCTGTTTCCACCCAGCCGATGCAGCACTCTGGTACAGCGCCAAGCCTGCTGGCTGCCCCCGCTGAGCGTCCCGCCACCTCTCTGCACCATCAACACCAGGAAATGGACACAATTGGAAGAGCCAGACTAATTCCTGGATGACAAGAGCAAGAGGGCATCGGGGTTCCTAGGGGTTAAAATGCCTTAATCTTTTTATCCTGTGCCGGAGAGGACTATTCACAGATTTGATACACTCACTCTAAATCCTTAAGTGGCATGCGAGGGCAAAGCAGAAGGGGATTCCACGAAAAAAAAAAAAAAAAAAAGATGAATCCTGGCAGCCAACCGAGGACGGCGGAGCTATAAAACATCAAATATATGGTGTTCAGTTCATAATGTTCATTGTAGCATATTCCCTGTGCCACGAGGTCTATATGTTTGTGTTAAAACAGTGTCATGTTTTGTGATTAACTGGTGACTTAAAGTGCATCTAAGTGATGAAAAGCGCTGTCAGCTAAGCGATTTAATCTGCTATGAAAAACATCACACAGACAGTGTGCGAACATCTATATTCCTCCCTTCCTCTCTGCTCTTTCTTGGTACTCTCCAGCATACTCACGCACATCCTTAGCATCCCCAGATCCCTAATGAGGCGTGATCACTGTGTTAAACTGCTAATTAAAATCAGATATTAAAGCCCACTACCCATAATCCCTCTTGGCTTGCGCTACAAACACCAGGCTGGCTGTCGCCCGGTATTATGTGCCGACGGATCCCAGGCAGGCGGTTTGCAACAAGTAGCTCGCCTCACCTTCACGGAGCAGCCAGTGCATCAATCAGAGGCTAATCTTTCAACTGTGTAATACCGGCTGTCACGAGGCAACATAAACTTTGATTTCCCCCATCTCCTCTTCTGGGCGGGACCCAGGTGGGGTTGCATGTAAGGTGTGAACGAGCAAACAGATTACGGGAAAACATGTTTGGGGACATATGGCGCATGTCAGCATTGAACATATTTGAGCAGAGTGGCTATAATTTGAGCAAAACGAGGCCGACGTCATGATTTTTTATTTTGTCTATGAGGGATCTGGCTTTTTACAGAACAGCTGGTGGGCCATTATGGAGCATACACTAATGATCAGACATGCAACATTGATGAGACATTGATCTCTGACACTTATTGGATTTCAAGCCATCAGATGTGCTCTTAACACACAATACGCTCAGAAAGATGGGGGTAATTCTCATCTTTTGTTGGAGAAAAAGACAAATATTAAGATTTTTTTTGTGTTTTTATGTGAGAATTATGGATTCTTTTACCCGTAGCGTCCGAGGAGGTGTTTTTAGCCCATTAGCCTCCCCCATCTTACCTCTCAAAGCCTTCACAGCTCCAGAAAATAATATTAAAAAAAAAATTTTCCCCACCAATTTCCAATTAATATTCTCTGCCGTTGAATAGTGAAGACCTTAGTGATCTTCTGTCTGCTCTGCGCAGGGCGATGCGGAGCTGAGGGCAAGGCTCCAAACAAACTCAGGTCTCCACGGTGGGGAGTGGGGGCGAACTCTGAACCGTACTCTGCTACCTCATTAGCCTGCATGCACAGCGGCATCTGTTCCATCATGAACCCTAATATGACCGCGCGAAACCAGAAAATAACTACTCTCATCGGACCATGTGGGATTAGATCGGCGATGACCGGGGTTCAGCGACTGCGCGGCACCCTTCAGCCTCCGTTCATTTGGAAAAGAAAAGCCTATTTGATGGGAAAGAATAACCAAATGAACCTTTTTTTTTTTTACATGGGATGAGGTTGTAGGTTTCTTTTTTACTTCTTGAAGAGAAGAGGAGCTGATGAAAGAAGAGGAAGGGGAGCGGCCAAGAGAGTCGAGAGAGAGAGAGAGAGAGGAGAGGAAATCGACAGTCAGAATGAGAGGGGTCATTGAGCACAACGGGGAACTCGGGGCCCCGCTCAGCTGGAGGGACTCTGGCGAGGACGAAGCCACCTATCTTACGGTGACAAGCAGCAAATGGGGGCCCATTACCGGCACGGAATGCTAATGCCAAACTTTGGGCCCCGGGGACTGGCCCTGTTCCCCAAACACAAGCAGAGGAGACCTGCCAGGGTGCATGCATGACAGCCTCCATTCACACCCACAAGTGCAAGAGATAATAACCGTATAAATCACGAGGGACTCTTACACTTTCTCCTTCTCACTGCTTTGCTACTCTCAATCTGTGTCTTGACTGCTCCTAACACTTGCTGTTCCTAATTGTCCCTTCGTCTATTTTTTCCTTCCCTCCCCTCCTACTCCCATTCTTTATTGTCTCTTAACAAATCCCTCCACACACACACACACACACACACATATGCACGCACACACGATTCCCTTCAATGTGCTCGCTCTTTCATTGTCAGATTCCTCGACAAAAAAAAAGAAAAAAAAAAAAGCCAAGGACAGCTGGCAAAAACCATTCATATTGATTGAACCATCTCTTTTCATCTTATCCAAAAATAGTGCTGCCAGCGCGGACTGAAATGCACATCACAGTATAGGCGCAGGAGCTGGCCGTGGTAGTAATTAACAAGCAAACAAGTGCTAATGATGGTGATCGTGGATCAGAAAATTAATAGCAAAAAAAAAAAAAAAAAGATAGATTTTGTGTGAAAGCCCATCATGGGAGAAAAAAAAAGATGTTTAATCAAAAGTCTGTATTCTCTTTCTTGACTCTCTTTGATCAATACATTTCCCTTCATTTCTCATTGCTGGAAAGGAATTGCATTTTTTTTTTTAGAGTAACTGTCTAAACTATGTATTTTTTTGTATTTGCAAAAAAAAAAAAAAAAGTCAGAGGGGGGGAAAGATGAAGAGAGGAGACTGCAGAAAGGCAGACTTGTCTCTCGGTTCCCTCGGGCCTGTGGTGTGGGCACTGACTCTATTTGACATCGAGTCGCAGCGCTGAGAAAGACAGCGTGAGGCAGAGACAGAAGCACGGAGCAGGGAGACATCAGAGCTCCTCCGCCTTCGGGGGTTGTGTAAGTGTAAGTCATGCCATGATGGGGCCACTTGTTTTTTTGGGGGGTTAACGTCACCCTTCTAACTTTCAGCTCGTTTTCTGGGGGGAGTTCAAACACTTTTGGACTTCGTGGCTCCTGATTATTTCTGAGCAGCAGAACAACTGAGATACAAAAAGTGGTGAACTGAGATTAAATATTAAAGGGGAACGAGGTGATGTCTCAGTCATCGAGTGGCCAGAAACATGATGCCTAATGAATACTAACGATGCTCTGTTTCTTTTAGAACAGCAAATCTTTTGTTTTGCCGTATGAAAACAAAATAAAAGCATATGTCTTGTGTTGAGACCAAAGCTTCTCAATTCTTCAGTCAATCAAGCAAAATCAGATGTTTCACGTTTAAATGATGAAAATAAACTAATTAGAGAGCGAAGATTAATGGAAATCTAAAACAAGAGTCAGTTACAGTCCTGAATCATAATGTTATGTGCAAGTTTATTATATGATGTGTTTTTTAAAGGTGTTTTAGAAGGTTCTTCGTACATTTTTTAAAAGGTTTTTTGTCAGCATTCATACTTGCAGGAAAAAAAAGTTTTCTGGCATTTCAGTGGCACATTAGTTCATTTCTTGCATCACCACTGGCACCGAAAAGACACTAGAGGCAGGAATTTGTGTAATGTTGACGCAAATCACAGTTCCTCTCACGAAAAAAGTGCTCCACAGCACTCCTAGTGGTCAAAAAATGTATCTTAAAACTAGGGCGGTCAGTCGATTAAAATTTTATAATCGCGATTAATCGCATTAGTGTCCTGAGTTAACGCGCGATTAATCACAATTAATTGCTAATTTATTACCCTGCTCTATATTTAACTTAACAAGATATTTATTGTGTTTCTTATACTCTAGAAGTAAATTGGAGAGGACGATAATAATTCCTTGGCCATCAAGTGGTATTTACTCATTTACAATGAATACAAATTACTTTTGTTTTGACCAGAGAACCATCGGGCAAAACTTTAAAGCTAAACTTTCCGTTTAAAAGTCCCTTTTCTGTACCCATTTCTGCTTTGTAACCGTTTTAGCGCCACTTCCTGAAACTACGGGAGCAGGCAAGGCACAGACCGTGCGTGCGTTAATCGCGCGTTAAAAAAATTAGTGCCGTTAAAAGGAGGTTGAGTTAACGCGTTATTAAATTCGACAGCCCTACTTAAAACATTACCCTCCCATGCAATTTGATCACTTTGAAGCTGGGTGACCAAACGGGATCATTTCATTACAAGAAAATAAACAAACTCATGCACTCAATCTTTTTTCACAACCATTTATACATGTCTGTTATATTCCTAACCAGGTCAAAGCTTCTGCAGCAGGTTCTGTACATTTACATGCACCAACATGAAAAGTGAACGATAGGTTCCCACTTTCAGCTCTAGTATCATATATTCGTCAGTGATCACGACTGTCATCATCACAAGAAAATTCTCTGCGAGGTGATTTTCACACTGTACTAAAATAAATGGAAACCAGGCTTCCATTTATTGCCCCAAGGGTTCGAAATCTGCCTGCTATGCTTTGAAAATTGTTGGCATAAAAGTCGTTACATATGCATAATTAGCAGTTAATGGGCTCAAACATGCAAAAGCTTCAGGATGGCCCTTTAATTAGTTTTTGACCACGTAATTTATTTCAGTTTTGTGCTATTAATCACGTTGCAAGGGGTTGTTAAGCCTTTTTACAATGAAAGGCGAGAAGAATAAAACATGACTCTTCTCCTGAAATGCTCTGAAACACCCACTTTCAGCACATAAAGGCCTTTCCTAGCCCTAACCCTGTAATGCTTTTGACTGCAGAGTAAAAAGCGAGGCCAATATGAGACTAGCCACAAACCACTAGGGAGAGATGGGAGTAAAACCTTTGGGTAATGCACTCCACACAATGGCCCTATTTACTGAGGCACCTGAAAGAGAGCTCCATGGTGCAAAACAGCGCATTACTGTGTAGGAGGACTGTGTAGGATTGCAGACCAATCACACGGTATCCTTCATGCAGCTGACAATAAATGTGCAGGAGGGAAAGTGGATAGCGGCAATTCTAGGGTGTGCATGCGTGTTGGTGTGAATAAATGAGAATAAATCTGCTTTTTTTTTTATATAGATCAAGGATGTGAGGACGTATGTGTGTAGGAATGCATGACACATCCTGCACCTTCCTGCACAGTGTGTGATGCATACGCTGTACCTGCTGCATTGTTGTATTCAAAAACAACGCAGAGTTATGTAATACCTTAAAAACAATTAGTATAGCAAAGGGAAATTGTGGGGGGGGGGGGGGGGGGGGGG